>JAJMCK010000011.1:0-294575 GCA_030572965.1 Wickerhamiella kurtzmanii | reverse complement strand
CCGAAGAGATAAGAGCCTTAATCTTACGCCTTAGACCACTCGGCCAGGTTGCCAGATTGCCATACAAGTGGTAATTTTTGGATAATCCAAAATGCTTGTAGGATTTTCGAGTTCTAACGGCACGGGGCGTGAATCACAGTGCTCCTATCTTCATAATTATGGATTTCATTACGCGACCAGTATGTTTCGAAACATGGTACTATTGACTTTTCAACCCTCCCTCTGAAAATCTTCTGCCGAGTCCGGTCCGGAAGCGATCTGCGAGATCCACAATCATCAAGCTTAGATAGACCAGGGAATCCAAAACATAATAATAAGCACGGATCTTAGCTCAGTTGGCAGAGCGAGGGACTGTAATGTATTACACCCCCAATTATCCCTAGGTCGGTGGTTCGACTCCGCCAGATCCGATTATGTGGCTCTCATTTGAGAGTCGTCTATTTTTTTCCTCAGATATCTATCTACTTCCCCCCGCCTCACTTTTAACGAGTTTCGCATGATCTTCAGGCTTTTCTTGGTAACGCGATAGGGTGTGAAAGTGTTAAAGGTAAGTTTCAGTAACAGCTCATTTAAGTTGCGTAGCCATTTCAATTTGTGTAGGTCGGTCGATGACACTCCAACCGCTGGGATTTATCGCGACTCGTAACCTCATGGTTCGAGGTGAATCAGCTTTGAGCTCACAAAATATTGAAGGATATGGGCGATCCTAGTCGCGTACAGTTCGAACAGCGTGTCTCCCACCGACAAGGCATCACTGGGTTATGTAGATGACCTATAGAACCTCTCTGTTTCTAAGTTGAACCTCTATCCTACATGGCTTCTACGGCCCCTGTGTGTTCTTTCTTTACCTTTGACGCGATCAGTCTACTTGCGTTACATACGCGACTATAAAAATGGAGTTGTCACTCGTTCGGCTCCTTCATGTGCAGTTAGCCTTGCGTGCGTACCGCTGTTGCTTTTATTTTTCTTAATCTACATGCTACGATGCTTCCTCGCATCTTTTTTATTTTTTTTTTTTTCCATTATCAGGCTTAATTGTTGCACACTTGGCTTCGAGTAGTGGGACCAGACATGTATAGTATATGTCCATAATATTGTTGACACACTATCCTTGTTCCTCAGAATACTGTCCTTCTTCAATGAAACAGAGAGATGTATATTAAATAAATGACCATTTTATTAAATAGAAACTTCCTTCGTGTTCTCGTTTCAGTAAGGAAGGACGAATGAAATATATTGCCAAGCACAGGAGATGCGGCTGTTTAGAACAAGTAACTCCCAAAGTCTGTTAATAGCGATCCGCGATAGTATAATGGTTAGTACATTCGCCTGTCACGCGAGAAATCCGAGTTCGATTCTCGGTCGCGGAGCATCTTTTTTTTTCCCCCTCATTTCCCCTCCTTTTTCCTCAGTTCCTTTGGTCTCACCTTACTCACCTCTTAAACTGTGTCCGAAATTTATTTTGAATATTTAGCGGGAGCGGTTTCTATCATTGAATATTTGACCGTTTGAGATATTTGAGCATCGACAGTTCTCCCTAAACTCAGCTCCTGCATTCAAATAGCTGACGTCATTCTTTTGGATTAGGAGTGGGTAACATTCTCGCCAAACGCTTATAACTAAGATCCGCGATAGTATAATGGTTAGTACATTCGCCTGTCACGCGAGAAATCCGAGTTCGATTCTCGGTCGCGGAGCATCTTTTTTTGTTAGTTCACCATCATGATCACTTTATTGACCTTGATAGGTAAGAGGAGGTGTGAATTCGAACACATCCGCGATAGTATAATGGTTAGTACATTCGCCTGTCACGCGAGAAATCCGAGTTCGATTCTCGGTCGCGGAGCATCTTTTTTTGTTAGTTCACCATCATGATCACTTTATTGACCTTGATAGGTAAGAGGAGGTGTGAATTCGAACACATCCGCGATAGTATAATGGTTAGTACATTCGCCTGTCACGCGAGAAATCCGAGTTCGATTCTCGGTCGCGGAGCATCCTTTATTTTTTCTTTTTTTTATCAACACTGTAGAGAGCAAGCATAAATGTCGTTTGGGAGCCCAAGAGTCCTACCACGAATAGGAGAAGATACTGGGTATTCACCCGAACTTTGCCTTTTTTTCGAACATGGAGAAACAGCATTGTACAAAGGCGGTGATGCAGATGTAAGATACAGAAATTACAATCAATCTTTTATGTTAGAAAATTAGGATTTGCGCAGCAACGTTGCTGCCTGATCCAATGCCTGGACACGAGCGTTCGAAGACGAAAGTGGTAGACCAAGAACCTGCGCCATTGAAAGGCTATTTTGTACGCTTGAAATGTGGTCCGCCATCAAGGCCACAGCTACACGAGCAACACGGGTAGGGGCTGCAACCTTCCTAAGGCTTGTACATAGCTTCATGACTAGCATAGGCGTTGGTGCCTCACAGAATGAGATGTAGTCAAGGTAAACCTGACCACCCTCTGGCCAATTAGGGACCTTAGATGGACCAATTTCGCCTAAAATTTCGCGGGCAGCAGAAGGATTCCCTTTAACCACACACAACGGGGCAACGTGACCGACAATAGTCTCATGAGCGCCCTGAAAGTCGCCGGCAGCAAGCTGGTAGCCTGCTTCTGACCAGTAGTCACCCCGATAATGTGCGTAGAGAGCCCGTGCTGCGTTAACTAGCGACTCAGGAAGATCAAAAGAAACAGAGGAAGCACAGGCAGTGCGTGATACGATCACACGCGCTACCGCAAGCGCTAATTTATCATTCTTGATGTGGAGAGCTACAACCAAAGCGGCATCAAAACTTCCCGATTCTACCAACGCCAGTGAGAGGTTATATGCCACGCGGTCGAGCAAATCCCAGGAGACGCGAGGCACTGCAAGCAGAAACAAAAACGCCTCCACATCCGAAAAGTATGAGAGGGCAGAGAGCAATCGGTCGGGATCGGACGATACAGCAGCCCTAATAAGCGCAAGCTCAGATCCTCCGCCACAAGCAGCGGGTAACGCTTTGACAGCTTCTGTCACAGACAGATCAGAATACCACAATCTCATCGCGAGCTGGCGCTCCCAGTCGCCCATCGGGCCTATGTCACCCGCTTTATGCAGATTCCAGATTCGCCGGATTCCCTTAGGGACACTTTTCAAGGCAAAGTCCAGCTTCCAAGCCTTAAACTGACCGGCCGCGTTTCTAAACGTCGAGGGTAAGTCAAGGCTAGCGACGAGGAGAGCAAGGTGAGGATTACCTGAGGCTATGGCACGGGCAGACGCCTCTTCAAGCTTATGGCCACTAATGTACGCCCAGATTGCGTCGAGATCAGTCTGTGAGCGAGCCACATCAGCCAGGACGCGGGCTTCAACACGTTCTTCGAGCCATGAAGATAACGCGATACGCGAGTCAGGGCTGTACATAATGGTTCCAAGCGACCATATGTTATCATTGCTTGTCAAGCCAGGGAGAGCATCAAAACCAAGCTTTGTAGATAAAAGAGGGAGATCAGAGCTAGGCCGTGTCGTTCGCTGTGACTTTGACAGTAAGTAAGCGTGTGACAATGTTGGACCAGCCGAGTGCGATGGGACCCGGACACAAACACCACTGGGCGTCTTAGCAGAAGTAACAAGCCAAGCATTGCGGGACCTTAGGCCTCCGTTAGGGATTGCACCAGCATTGTCAAAGAGGATGTCACCTAGATTGAGCACGGGCTCTGAGGCAGCTTTGAGGGCATCCGCTGAAGCAGCAAGAATACCGTTCGACGCGTGTTGCAGTTGGGAAGCCCAGTCGGCAGGCTCTACAGCTATCTCCTCTTCCACACAGTCCATAGAATCTGGTGTTTCTGGGGTCGCAGCTTCCACTCTCAAGAGCCCTTTAGTATCTTCGAAATCCAGTCCAACATAATCGACGCGGGGCTTCTTTGTTTCCGGCTGCAAAATCTCAAGGTCACCACGGGGCATTAACACAGACTCATAATCGTCTGCGATGACATCGGGGCCGTCCACGACAAAATCATTGACCTCTTCATCGAGAACCAATTCATCGGCTGAAAGACCCCATCTAGAAAAATGCGGCACCTTGAACACCCAGACGCCATGCGCAAATGTGACAAACTCACCACCACGGTCTTCGCATGCTTCACGGAGGCGCTCGATGTGCCTGCTCATGCGTGGATCTGCCATATTAGTGATGGGCTCTTTGCTCACTGGATCGCGCGGCCAAGCCTGCTCAATTGTGACAATGCAAGGAAGGTTAAGCTCCTGTCCAGGCGGCTTGCGCGTCGCATCATCAGGGTACACATCAACGGTGCCAGGCTCAAAGACGACTAAACCACCAAGAATATCACCGAGGTTTGCAATGGTCGACAAGTCTACGGGGATGGGATATTCAATCTGACCAAAGCCTTCGCGACCAATGACGAGATTAGAAACCGAAGAGAGCTGCTGTTTCGACAGAGCCGCGAGCTGTTCCAAGGAGGGGCGCATGAAGTAGCCCATTCCTAAAGCGCGTTTGTTGACGCGCACAAGTGTGACAGTGTTCGCCTGGCGATGGAAAATACTGAGGCCATCTTGGGCAGTCGAGGTGTTGGGGTTGAGAGTCGACTTATGCGCAATGAAGGTCCCATTAGCGCCGTCACCGCTGGAACCATTTTCGTGGATATGCGAAGACTCAGCTGCAGCAGGAACATTCGTCACGCTGAAGTCGACGTTCGATTCGTCCGGATTTGCGGTTGCATTGGCAGCAGGCGTAACTGCCCCTTCAAGTAGAAGCGGTCTATTAGGGCCCACCGTATCGCGTTTAATAAACAGCGTCGATGGACGGAGCGCAAGGAAGTCCTGATAGGAATTCATCCACTTTTGTTGCGAGCCATGAGGTGCATATTGTTGCAAACGTTGGTCGGATTGTGGGGCAAAACCAGTGGTAGATTGGGTGTCCACTATCGCTGTGTTCCCAGAGCGCTGTCCAGGGGTAGACGTTTTAGGTTGTTGAGCACTCGGGAGGAGTGAGCTGTAGAGCTGGTGACCGCTATCTCCGGAGCGTGAGAAGTCTCGCGTGGGCACGGTATCTGAGCCGCTAATTGTCTTTTGAACGAACGTATTTGTCCCGTAAGGCGCTTGATCTATACTAGCATACAGCTGTTGCTGTTGTTGCTGTTGTTGTTGTTGTTGTTGCTGCTGCTGCTGATTTTGTGCAGTTCCAAACAGCGAGCCTCCCGGCTGTTGTTGCTGGGTCGAGGTACCACCAAAAAGACCTCCAGTCGCAGGCTTACTGCCGAACAATCCCCCTGAGGTGGTCGTGGTGGTCCTGTTAGCTCCTAAAGAACTGCCAAAGGTTGATTGCTGAGGCTGAGAAGGCACCTGTGCCTGCGCTTGGTTATTGCCAAAACCGAGGCCACCGACAGAGGAGGATGCAGGACGAGAGCCGAACAAGCCTCCATTAGTACTAGGCTGTTGGTTATTCCCGAACAGACCTCCGCTGGTAGCAGGCTGCTGATTGTTCTGACCAAACAACCCTCCACCAGTGGCTGGCGGCTGGTTGTTCTGATTGAATAAACCTGAGCTCTGCTGCTGGTTCGTCTGGCCGAACAGGCCAGTCCCAGATTGTTGAGCGGGCTGTTGGTTATTTTGGCCAAACAATCCCGAGCCTTGTTGCTGCTGTTGCTGTTGTTGTTGGTTGTTTTGGCCGAACAAGCCAGTCTGAGACCCAGACTGAGACCCAGACTGGCCGAATAGGCCACCTGTCGTGGGCGCCTTGTTCTGCCCAAACAGACCTGATCCAGTCGAGGGAGTCGAGGAGCCAAATAGACCCTGGGTCTGATTTTGTTGTGGCCGCTGGCCTTGGGGCTGGTTCTGGCCAAATAAACCTCCAGAGCTCGTGTTGCCAAACAAACCACCGGACGGAGCAGGTTGTGCAGAAGACGAGCCACCGAATGAATTGGAACGCTTAGCACCAAACAAACCGCCGGTAGCAGGGGTTGATGGCTGGCCAAACGCGGTTGGCGGTGTCGAGTTAGTATTAGATCCGAACAAACCTCCACTGGCGGCAGGCTGTTGGAAACCCTGGGTCGCCTGCTGTGGCTGCCCAAACAATGATGTTCCGTTTTGCTGAGGGCGGCCGAAGGAAGAGCCGAGGCCCTGACCGAATCCACTCATGGCTTGAACTCGTCAACACGGTGTGGGACTGTTATGTTTACGGAGTTTTTCCTTCTAAGATGAAGTTGGGTTAGTTTTCAAACGCATAAATATTTTTAGTGATGGTGAGTTTAAGCACCACGAGCTTGAGTGAACTTGAGTATCAAGAAGCTGTGCGTGTAATAGTAAACATTGCATAGCATTGTACAATTATAGTCATAAGATTCAGATTTTGAACATTCCGGAGAGCTTCGTCTCTTTAGAGTGGCCATCAAGGAGATCATTAAGGTGAAGTAGTATCTTTGAGACAGCTAGAACCTGGTAAAGGCTAGATCAGCCTGCTAATTCGATACGAATCACAAATAACCAAACACACTCAATCCATTTGATTTGGGCTATACCTGGTCTAAGTGTTCCTAATATTATGTCTGGTTATCCAGGTAGTGAAACCTGCTACATGGCAAATGCTCACATGTAACAGTGCCGGTGTGATTGATAGACAAAGGCTAATTGTATATACAAACTGGTCGAGCCTAGGCAAAAGCCAAACTACGGTGGTCGCGAACTTCACTCTGTTTAAACTAAAGTCTAAAGCCAACTCCGTCAACGTGCCCTGCGCTAGAAGGGTGCATGCGTACAGTCAATTGAGGTAAGGAAAGACAGGAGCGGCTCATGCTGGTCTAGAGACAGGGACAGCACTGAATGCAAACATGGCATAGAACTGTGTAACCGCCAAGACGAGGATCTAACAGATCAGCATATCATGTGACGCAATGATCGGCGGTAAAGTCCTCATCGTTACCCCACGAAATTATGCAGGTCGATGCGACTATGTAAGCGGGACTATGCGGGTGGTTGATAGCGCTTTTGTGGCGGGGGAGTACGGCAAGAACGACACGAAAAATATCGAATTGGTATTTTTTGAATAGAGGGAAACACGAGAAACTTAGTAGAGAAGATAGTAAACACTGAAGAGGTCTAACAATTCAAGTAGCTTATTCAATGCTGTCTCGGGCCGAGCACCTCTCCGAGACGGACTCAATTGCCCCGTCCCCAGCCCGAAAGCTTTGTTTGAAATCCTGAGTCGACGGACATTAATGCCAGTAGACACTACAGGAATTCTAGTTCACGAATTGCTCGAACAGAATGCTCAAGCTTCAACCAACTCCAACCAACATCAACAGTCGAAGCACAACTTCAAGGGCGGACCCATGGAGTAGTTACGGCCCTGGTCAAAAGATTGGCCCTGGCAGAAGGAGATCAATATCGTGTGTGAAGCCCATATGATCTGCCAGGTCAGATAATCGTCTCTAAATGCAGGTGCTTTTGGACAGCTGCAACCCGAATGGCAGTGTATGCATCAGCATAGTGCGGAGAAGAGCTTTCCCCGCCCGATCGGGAAGATAATGTGCAGGAGGCGATGTTACTCGGTTAAGCAGACAAAAAGAGGATAAGCCCGTAGAATCCGAGCCACCTCGAAGTATCCGAGGCATTAATTCTCACGCCGACATATTTGGGCAATGGCTGTGCATTGCGCAGTTTACATATGCCAGCAAGAATTTCCTGCCTCCGCCGCCTCTGCCAATATCAAGCACTACAAACTAACAAGCTAACCAGGCTTACCAGCCATTGAAACACTTGCCCATATTTCCCCAACGGTTAAGCATGCTGAGTCAGTGATTCGCCTGAGGCCTACATGCAAACAAGGGGGGGGTCTATGGTGGAGGGGGGGGGGGTTGGTTCAGCCCAACCTAAGCTTAGATGCTGATGGCAGACAATGAAAGCGCTGGGTGTTTTGGGAAGAGGAGAAAAATGCATGGGGCAAGTTTGGGGGCACTGAGGATCATCACCACCACCAACATCATCAATCATCGACCCTACAAAAGGTGTAAGGTTGTGTAAGGCCCACACTTGCCTAGAGAACCACCACTTTCTCTATTCTTTTTCCTTGTTGGAATTTATTGCGTCCCCTTTCATTCACCTGCCCAGCAACCTATCTATTGAGACCAGTGAGATAAAATGGGCCGCCAATTGAGCATCACCGTCGCAGAGCCTGAGCATCCAGGCGAGTCTGCCCTGCGCCGGAGCTGGCTAGCGCCTAAAGGCGTCTGGCGGGCTCCTCGTGGCTACGAAGATTGTCGCACTGTTTATGACCTTGCTGTGCGCGGCTTTGAGAAGTTCTCATCCCATCGTGCCTTGGGACAGCGTGAGTTCATTAAGATCCACACTGAAAAGAAGGAAATCCAGAAGAAGGTCAACGGAGAGACCCAGACTGTCACCAAGGAGTGGCAGTATTACGAGTTGGGTGCCTACAACTGGCTCACTTTTGCCGAGGTCAACGAGACCGCTCACCGCTTGGCTAACGGTCTTGTCCACTTGGGTATTCAGCCTGGCAAGGACCGCTTCGAGCTCTACGCCAAGACTTGTCGCGAGTGGATGCTGAGTGCTCTTGGCCTCATGTCTCAAAGTATCACAATTGTTACTGCCTATGATACCCTGGGAATCGAGGGCCTTCGGGCATCCTTGCAGTCTACTGGTGCCGCTGGTATCCTCACTGACAAGGATAACCTCAAGTTGCTGTCAGAGACCCTTGGCGATTGCCCAGCCGTGAAGGTGGTCGTCTACCGCACAACAGAGGGAGCTCTTGAAGACTCACACAAAGCAGCCATTGCTAAGATTGAGAGCCTTCCCCAGAACCCCAAGGTTATCACCTTCGAAGACGTAGTAAAGCTCGGTATCGAGCACCCCGCAGACCCCACCCCACCCAAGGAGGATGACATCTGCTGCATCATGTACACGTCTGGCTCGACCGGCCCGCCAAAGGGCGTAACTCTCATGCAATCCACCGTGTTGGGTGGCATTGCCGGTGCCACTGGCGTTATCAACAACACATACGTCAACACTCAGGACGTGTTCTTGTCAATCCTACCCTTGGCCCACATTCTCGAGATGACCGCCGAGCTTTCATTCTTGTATTGGGGTGCCTCGCTTGGCTACGGTACTCCCAAGACCGTTAGCGACACCAACATGCGTAACAGTGTCGGTGACATGCGTGAGCTTCAACCAACAATTGTCGTGGGTGTGCCAGCTGTGTGGGAGGCACTTAAGAAGGGTATCTACGCAAAGGTCGCGGCAATGCCTGCTATGACCCAGAAGGTGTTCTGGGGCGCTTACCACCTCAAGATCAACATGCGCCATTACCACCTCGGTGTGCCGCTTGTCGACCGTGTCATCTTCCGCAAGATCCGCGAAGCATTGGGTGGCCGCCTGCGCTATGTCATGAGCGGTGGTGCAGCCCTCAGTTACGACACCAGAGTGTTCCTGGAGACCCTCGTTGCTCCATGTATTATGGGCTACGGTCTCACTGAGACTAATGCTATGGGTGCCCTCATGTGCCCCGCACGCATCGACCTCGAGTCCACTGGTGAGCTTGTGCCTACTGTGACTGTCAAGCTTATCGATGTATCCGAGTCTGGCTACTTCGCCAAGAACGGTCAAGGTGAACTCCTAATTCGTGGTCCTTCCGTTGCCCACGGCTACTTCAAAGACGAGAAGGAGACGAAGGAGGCCTTCACCGAAGATGGCTGGTTCATGACTGGTGACATTGTCGAGTTCACCAAGGACGGCCGGCTCAAGATTATCGACCGTCGTAAGAACCTCATCAAGACGCTCAACGGCGAGTACATTGCTATTGAGCGCCTCGAGGCCCTTTACCGCTCTAACGAGTACGTCAATAACATTTGCGTGTTTGCTGACGACGCTCACGCACGCCCCGTCGCTGTCGTCGTGCCCATGGAGCCGGCGCTTCAGCGTCTCTGCAAGACCCTTGGCGTTGAATACTCTGAGATGGTTGTGCACGACAAGCGTGTGAACCGCGAGGTACTCAAGTCCATTCAGGATACAGCCCGTCAGCTCAACTTCAAGACCCCCGAAATTCTCGCGGCTATTGTCCTCAGTGACGAGGAATGGACTCCTCAGAACGGCTTCGTGACCAGTGCACAGAAGATCCAGCGCCGCGTTATCAAGAAGCATTATGCTGAAGGCCTCGCCGAGGCATTCAAGGATGCGTAATTCTGTATACTTTTCTAATTCAATCTTTTCAATAATCTCTAAGCCGCGAGGTGAAGTATGAATACATTCTCTATATGTTCGTTATTTCGTATCTAGTTTAAAGTAGGTCTATATGCAGCCCGCTAAGAGGCTGCTTAAAAAAGTCGTCATCGTCGTAGCAGCAATTTGGTCTGTAGTAGAGCTTTAAATCGACTTGTAAAATCAAAAAAATCCAGTTAAAACATGGCAAATCCCGCAAGACATGACAGGAGGATCATTCACGAGCCAAGAATCTTGTGACTGTATCATTGAACACTTTGACATTGTCAAGATACAGGTGGTGCCCGCTCTTGGGCACCTCAACTACCTGGGCGCTTCCGCCTTGATCGTTGATAATTTTTGCGGCTGCGAGGCCGCCTCTAATATCCATCCAATCGCGGTCACCATACATCCAAAGCGTTTTGATTTTTGGAGACAAGTTCTGGACGCGGTCTACCAGTGGCCATCGGCCCATGCCTCCTGGTGCCAACAGACTGTTGAGCAAATACTCACCCGAGCCTGGCGCATTGAACATGGTGTAGGCATAAATATGAAGTGCATCCCTGTCACGTTTGGGTAATTGAGCAAATCTCCGAGAAGTCCACAGTGACACAAGCTTGGGCCCGAGAGGGCCGGCCAGGCGGACCGGCGCAAATGGGCTCCAGTGGCGTTCCCAGCCCCAGCGGAACCAGCTAGGCACTCGGAAGTTTGGCGGTATATCAGCTTTGTCCAGAGGTGTTAAGCCAAGCTCGGCACGAGGAATCGCGTCTGCGCTTCGATTGACCGAGGCAGGTGATACAAGGGCGATTTTCTCAACGAGTTCTGGATGCTTCAAGGCATACCCAGTCGCAATGTATGCACCGAGAGAGTGAGCAACAAATGAGAATTTGCTGATACCACGTTTCTGCCGCCACACTTCTAATGAGTCGGCAAAAAACCGCTCTGCGTGCAGAACTTTATCCTTCCTTGGCGCACCTAGCTTAATGTCTACAGGCACGCGTGTGGACAGACCGTAGCCAAGCCAGTCTAAAGCATGCACTTTGACACCCGGAACCGACGCTAGGGCTCGATAATTCCTGTAGAAAAACCCTTTGCAAGCGCCATAGCCATGCACGAGGACCACGTGTTTTGTGGAAGTCGCGTCTCGCGCCGCGCTCCGAGTCGCGCCTAGCTCAAGCTCGTTGATGAACTGGCCCGGAGCTACTTCAGTGTTAATCGAGCGGACATCGAATTGACTGTTTGGCTGCATTGGGTCAAGATCAACGCAGTCCAATACCGACCGCTCGGCTCCTACGAGCTCTTTACGCCTTAGCCACTGACCAAATGAATCTCGCCATGACAGCGGCAGTAGTTTAGACTTTGCCCGCAGCTTGATACCAGTCGGTGGCGTAGGTGCAGTTTTAGTGACGGAGCCTCGCGAAAGTCGCCTCATGGCAGCTGGACGGTGTGGTATTGTGGAAAGGCTTACTAGCGAACTGTCCGGGGTAATAACATACAAAAAATTAAAGTCACCGAAGCGCACCACATGAAATATTCAACGCTTTGTTTGAGGGCACTAGAATAACGGAAACACAAAGAAAGAAAATAACTATAAATGAGCTCAATTGGAAATCCCCGTGGCAGTTCTAGTCGTGATATTTGCACTACCGTGGCCATGCCTCTGCTTGTCTAGTGCCATTAGTAACTCCCTTTTATTATTGACGATCAAAAAAAATTTCAGCCAGTGCTTAAAAAAAGTTACGTGAGCCGCCTTTTTTCAACCGACTCGCTTTAGTGCTTCGGGCCACATCTGAAATGGATATCGCGTCGCCAGTTGGCTCGACGATTGAGTCCGTCTCGTTCGGGTTCATGAAGCCGGCAGACATTCAAAGACTGTCGGTAAAGCAAATCACGAACCCCGAGGTGTTTGACAATCTCGGTCACCCTGTTGCTGGAGGTCTCTATGATCTCGCTTTGGGTGCTTTCCTTAAACGCCTTTGTACGACTTGTGGTCTTGACGAGCACAAGTGTATGGGACATGTGGGTCACATTGATCTCCCAATTCCTCTTTACAACCCAATGTTTTTCGGCCACATGTATGTATTGCTACGAAGCTCGTGTTTATTCTGCCACAAGTTCCGTCTTAAGCGCGCTGAGGCACACCTTTTTGAGTGCAAGCTCCGACTCATTCAGTATGGCCTCCTGCTTGAGGCATCTAAAATCGACGACTTGGCCGTCTCTTCCTCCCCTGATAAGGCCGACGAAGAGGACGACAGCTCTGCTGCCCCAGCCACGGCCAATGGCAATGACGACGTCGCAAAAATCATCAAGATTCGTGAGGAATACGTTCAAAAAACGATTCGAGATGCAATTGAGTCCGGTGTAGCTCCTGCTAATGGAGTGCAGACTCCTGTCGTGGGCGCCGAGCGCAAGATCGTGATCAAGGAGCTTTACCAACGTTTGCTCTCTCGACCCAAGTGCGACAACTGCGGTATGTACAGCCCCAAGTTCCGCAAAGATGGACTGTCCAAGATCTTTGAGATTGCTCTCGCTGATAGACAGCTTAAGCACAACCGTGCTAAGGGCCTGGAGCGTCGCAACATGGTCTACTCAAGTAACAACAACCCTTCCATCAAAGATGCTGAGGTTGACGAGCAGCCGCTGCCAGAGCAGCCTCAAGCCAAGACCCAAAATGGCAATCGGTTCGTCCTTAGCACTGAAGTGTGCAACATCCTTCGCAGCGTATTCCATCACGAGCAGACCCTCTGTCGGATTTTGTTCCAGAGCCGCCCAAGCAGGAAATTCGTGTCTGCCGATATGTTCTTCGTGCACCAGGTGATTGTGCCTCCTACGCGATTCCGTTTGCCCTCTGAACTCGGCGACGAGGTGCACATGAACCCTATGACCGAGCTACTGGCTAAGGTGCTGACGAGCTGCTTGCGGATTCGTGACCTCAGTGAGGAGGTCGCGTCGTTGCGCGATCAAAAGATTGGTGGTGAACAACGTAAACTGGTGTTCACACAGCTCATGAATCAGTTTGTCACCCTACAGAATGACTTCAACGGCGTTCTTGATTCCACTAAGAACCAAAACAACCCAGCTGGATCGATGCCGTTGCCAGGCATTAAGCAGGCTCTCGAACGCAAGGAGGGTTTGTTCCGTAAAAATATGATGGGCAAGCGTGTCAACTATGCTGCCCGCTCGGTTATTTCACCTGATCCGAACCTGGAGACGAACGAGATCGGTATTCCTCCCGTCTTCGCCGTCAAGCTCACTTTCCCCGAGCCAGTTACTGGCTACAACGTAGATGAGCTGCGTCAAGCTGTGATCAACGGACCCGATACGTGGCCAGGCGCCACAATGGTACAGCACGAGGATGGCTCCCAGGTCTCCTTGGAGGGTATGACCCTTGAGCAACGCACTGCACTCGCTAATCAGCTCCAGACGCCCAGCAAACGTGGACGCCTTGGCGTTAACAAAAAGGTTTATCGCCACATTTGCAACCGCGACGTTGTCCTCATGAATCGCCAGCCCACTCTACACAAGGCCTCGATGATGGGTCACAAAGTGCGTGTGCTACCAAAGGAGAAGACACTTCGCCTCCATTATGCTAACACTGGTGCATATAATGCAGATTTCGATGGCGACGAAATGAACATGCATTTCCCGCAGTCGGAGGCTGCTCGTGCTGAGGCGTTGCTGCTCGCAAATACTAACAGCCAGTACCTTACACCAACCTCAGGCAAGCCATTGCGTGGTCTGATTCAGGACCACATTAGTGCTGGCGTGTGGCTCACGAATAAGGACAGCTTCTTCACCCGCGACGAATACCAACAGCTTGTGTACGGCAGCATTCGTCCGGAGACGGGTCAATTCGCGTCGGAGCGAGTTCTCACGTTGCCACCAGCTGTGCTTAAGCCGAAGCCGCTGTGGACTGGAAAGCAAATCATTTCCACCATTCTTCTTAATGTGAAGCCTTCGGACATGCCTGGCCTTAACCTTAAATCTAAGAACAAGGTCAAGAATGAGTACTGGGGCCCACACTCAGAGGAGAATACAGTTCTCTTCCGCGATGGTGCTCTCGTTTGTGGTACGCTTGACAAGTCTCAATACGGTGCTGCCGACTACGGTCTCGTTCACGCTGTACACGAGCTCTATGGCGCTGATACCGCTGGTTTGCTTTTGTCAGTACTTGGTCGTCTTTTCACCAAGTACAATATGCACCAGGCGTTGACGTGTGGTATGGATGACTTGCGACTCACTGAGGACGGCGACGAACTTCGCCATAATCTCCTCAAACAGGCAGACGACGTCGGCCTCCAAGCTGCTGTCGAGGTCACAAATATGCCCGCGGGAACTCCTGCCACTGACAAGGAGTTCCGTCGTCGTCTTGAGGAGATTCTGCGTGACGACGCTAAGCTCGCGGTGCTTGATGCTATCACTCAAAGCAAGGCGTCTGGTGTCACTACGCAGGTCGTTCAACAGTGCATTCCCGACGGCACTGCCAAAAGGTTCCCGTACAACAACATGCAGGCCATGGCCCTGTCTGGAGCCAAGGGATCGAACGTTAATGTCTCGCAGATCATGTGTGGCCTCGGTCAACAGGCTCTCGAGGGTCGCCGTGTGCCAGTCATGGTGAGCGGAAAGACATTGCCGAGTTTCAAGCCATTTGAGACCCATGCACGCGCGGGTGGCTATATCGCCGGTCGTTTCTACTCTGGTATTCGACCCCAGGAATATTACTTCCACTGCATGGCTGGTCGTGAAGGTTTGATCGATACTGCCGTCAAGACATCTCGTTCAGGTTACTTGCAACGTTGTCTTATCAAGCAGCTGGAAGGTGTGAAGGTAGAGTACGACAATACTGTGCGCGATGCTGACGGTACTCTTGTCCAGTTTATGTATGGCGGTGATGCCATTGACGTTGTCAAAGAATCTTACCTGAAGCAATTCGATTTCTGTGCAGACAATTTCGACGGTTTGCTCCAGAAGCACTCTCCGGATGTCCTCGGTGAGCTCGACGATGCTTCTGCTGGTTCTTATGCGAAGAAGGTGCGCAAGCACCTTGCGAAGCACCCCGAATCGAATAAGTACGATCCAACTCTCGCAGTCTATAATCCGGCCAAGTACATCGGCGCCACCTCAGATACGTTCATGGCGGACCTCGATCGTTACGCGGAGGAGCGTTATGCTGGAAAGGACGCCAAGAAGGAGCGCACAAACTTCAGATCATTGATGCAACTCAAGTACCAGCAGTCAACAGTGGACCCAGGTGAGTGTGTGGGCATTATCGCCTCGCAGAGTATCGGTGAGCCTTCAACTCAAATGACACTCAACACGTTCCACTTCGCTGGTCACGGTGCCGCTAACGTGACATTGGGTATTCCGCGTATGCGTGAGATCATTATGACTGCCAGCCCGAACATCAAAACGCCTCAGATGGTTCTGCCCATTAAACAGAGCGTGAGTGATGAGGAAGCTGATGTGTTCAGCAAGAGCGTGACGCGTATATTGTTGAGTCAGTTGCTCGACAAAGTCGTTGTGGTTGAGCGCAATGGCGTTAACGAACATGGACAGCTTGTCCGTTCTTACCGTATCCGCCTCCAGCTTTACTCCCGCAAGGAGTACGAAGAGGAATACGACGTTGCGCAGCGCGAGGTCGAGGAAGTTCTAAGTAACAAGTTTTTGACTATGCTGGAGGATGCAGTTACCAAGGCTCTTCGCCGTATGAAGAATGCTGAGCAGGGAGTTGTGGTATCTAATGTGCCTGCCACCGCTGTCAGCGCTACCAAGGCGCGCGCAGCTGCGACCGCCGATGGAGAGGATCCGAGCCCCGAAGCTAACGATGTTGGTGACGAATCTGAGGCGTCCGACGATGACAGCGACGATGGCGACAGTGACGTCGAAGCCAAGAAAGAGGCAGATGCCCATGCTAACTACAGCGGCTCCGAAGATGAGGAGCTAGACGATGAGGAAGATGAGGAAGCACTCGAGAAGCGCTCACGCTCACGAGCACTTGTCGACGACGAGGCTATGGAGGGCTCCGAGTCAGACTCTGCACCGGAGCTTGAGTCGCAGGATGACTCTGATTCTGACATGGACTCTGAGCCACACAATGACGCGGATGAACAGCTCAAAGTGGGCGACGCTCTCAAGGATATGACCAAGGCGGAATTGCAGCGCGAGCGTGCTGTTACAGGACTTCACCGCACCGTTTGCAAGTTCAACTTTGACGACGCCATGGGTGAATGGTGCGAGTTCGAGCTTGAGTATCCTGGTAAGACTAAGAAGCTTCTCATGGTTAACTTGATTGAGGCCCTATGTCGCCGCGTCGTTGTGCGTGAAGTGCCACGTGTTGAGCGGTGCCTACGACCGTCCAATCACAAGGAGGGCCGTGTCCTCGTCACCGAGGGTGTCAACATTGAGGCCATGTGGCAAGAGGACATGTTCCTCGACGTCAACGGTATCTTATCTAACGATGTTTCGGCCATGCTTCGCACCTATGGTGTAGAGGCTGCACGAGCGACCATTAGTCGCGAAATCTCAAACGTTTTCGAGACTTATGCCATCGCCGTGAACCCACGACATCTCGATCTTATTGCCGACATGATGACGCGCGACGGTACCTACCTACCGTTCAGCCGTCAAGGTCTTGACAGCAACAACTCTCCATTCCTCAAAATGAGCTTCGAGTCGACTTGTCAGTTCTTGACTCGTTCGGTTCTCGATGGCGACATGGACACTCTCGAATCGCCGTCAGCGAGAATAACCCTTGGCCGGCCCATCCTTGGCGGCACGGGCTCGTTTGACCTTCTTGTAGAGGCGTAAACAATAAAATAGAAAATATCTCAATAATTTGTATATTGCGTGTACTGCAGTATTTTATTCTAAGTGTAACTCATACGTATATTTGTTGCGAATTCCAATGTTGACTTCGCCATCGCTCGGGCACATAATAGCTCAGACCCCACCCGTTATACGTAAAGACGCCTTTGCCGGCAAGGCAGCCAACAACAACATTGCCAACATCAAATCTTGTTGCTCTGCAAGGGGTCACTGCCCACAGTCCGCCGCTTACGACGTAGGAGGTTCCTTCCGATGCGCCGAGGATCTGAGCAGGATAGCGGCCTAAATTGTGTCGTACGCGGCATTCACATCGATAGGGTAGTCGAGACTGAACAAATTCACATTGGCCTGATAAGTAGCCGACAACGGCGCCATCCTCTCCTAGGGACAAGCAGTCGAAGGCGTACTGAGAGTCATGCGCAGAGACTTGACCCAGGGTATGAACGTCATATCGGATGATGCCCTTCGTTGGTGCTATAGTTGTGACCGTTGAATCGTCTGCTACACGAACTCCAGTCGCCGGCTCTTCAAGCTCGCGCCTGCCATTTACCCTCCCCATGCTGTCAATGATTATCAACTGCCCGCACTCGAGACACACGGCTGCCCACTCGCCCTGGAAGCAGACATCGCAAATTGGGCCGTTGAATGTTAGATCTGCGATGAATTTAAAGTGGGGATCATAGAAGGCGATGCTTCGATCCAGAGCTACTGCGATGCATTGACCCACGCGTCCTACAGCATGAACCTGCCCAGGAAGTTCAGTTGAGACTGCCTCAAGACCAATATTATCCATCTGGAAGCTTGTTTTGAAGATATGGCTCTGGCCGGCATTGGTCACGAGGATTAGGTAGCCCTGCTGATAGAATATTCGTCGCAACGGACAAGTGGGAATAGCGGCAATGAGAGTTGCTGGGATTGCTGCTGGATCGTCCAAATCAAGGCAGTTCAGCTTTGTGACTGTGCCAGAAACTGAACATTTCTCAAGTATCGGCTCCGCCATCGGCTCTGCTTTCGGTGACGCGACTGGCGAGTCGGCAGACTGGAAGCTCGAAGTCTCGACATGACCAACTTCAATAGATCCAGGCTTGACCGTAACTTCCACCGGCGAACAGTCAAGTTGCTCCTTGAGAAGCATTTGATTTCCGTGCTCAAGACTAGCGTACACATCCATTGAGAGTGAAAAATAATTTCCGATGGGGCCTGGCGCGCTTATCCCGACCTCAGCCCTTGCCCTCATTATGCAAGTGATTAGATTGATAAATGTCAAACACGTCAGCTAAGTGAAAGTAGCCGAAGTCACGGTAATGTCAAATGTCTGATCAGAGTTACCGAGGAGATCCTCCTGAGTGATAGGAAAAAGTTGTTCGGCCAGCGATCGAACCTAAGGGACGACGTCACGACGAGCGAAATTGACATTTACCAGGCATGGCTAGATTCTGGCTCAGACTCAAGCTCAGAACCAAGGCCTGATGACACCGAGTGCTGACGTGACCCCTCTACCTGCCTTGGCTGTAGTGGCCTTGTTCTGTCCGTACCCGGTGTGCTCATGATCGATGCGCTTTATATCCGCGACCAGACCGGGCGGACGGTGCTGAGTTTCAAGACCCCGAACTCGATTGATGCATCAACGCTCGTAGCCCACGTACCTCGCGACAGGCCATCATACGGTATCACAGAAGTCACACCGAGCCAGCTTGTGTTCCACGAGAACTATGGCCACCTCCAAATCCTTGTGCCATGTGCGGTATCTGCGCCACCCTTAGTTGTTCAGGAATTCGTGGCGAAGTTTATAGATGCAGTGGAAGTACGATTTGACGCGCTCATGACCGAGCAGTTGCTTGTGCAGCATCGCGATACTTTGATGCTTATTCTCCACCACATGCTCGACGCGGGGTTCCCGGCAACTACGGAACCAGACATTGTGCGTGAGCTGGTGCCTGAGGAGAGCATTTTGACCCGAATTCTTGGTAGCAGTGGCAGCGGCAGTAGCGGCGGCGGCGACGTTGCGCAGCGTACAGGATCAAACCCAGGAGGATTGGGCAGAGAAGCGCGGGCGCTCTCGAGCCTATCGAGCATATCTGTTGGTGCAGAAACATATCCATGGCGTCGGTCTGATGTTAGACACACAAAAGAAGAACTCTTCATCGATGTGATCGAGAAGGTCTCGTTACATATTGAACCACAAAGACGGCGCTCACATCATTCTCACGCGACTGTACGGGGTAGCGTTGAGATAGTGGCAATGCTAAGCGGCACCGCACCTCGTATCGAAATTGAGTTGAACCATGCTTTGCCGGCTGGCACGCGACTCAACCGTTGTATTGACCGTCGACAATGGAATAGTAGCCATAACCAGCGGCTCGTCTGTGTTCCTGCGGATGGCCCATCTGTACTCGCACAGTATGAGAGAGACGCCCCAGATGGCGGACCTGTAACAGCCGAGCTCCAACGAAATACTGGTGATGATAACAATGAATTTGAGGTCCACGTATCAACTCCCATAGACACAACCGTCAAAAGTATTCAGTCTTTGATACTTGTGGTGGTATTCCCGAAAAGCCCTGGTCGCCATGTCAAAGAACTACGGGCAACCACTGGTGACTTTGATACAGTGAGCGCTCGCTGGACGTTTGGCTCAAATGTGCCTACTGGTTGGAATGCGACGCTTCGCGCTAGTGCAACAAGTGCCGACGGCAGTCCATTGCAGCCACTTTATCTACAAGTATCTTACGCATTCCAAGGTCGAGTGCCGAGTCGCACAGTGGTTAAATCTGTCCACGTCGACACCCGTCGTGACGCCTCGAAACCATTCAGAGGTGTACGCTACCAGACTCGTACAGAAAGCTATGTTTCTGCGTAGACGCAGAGAATAATTGTCCCGCCACACTTGAACATGAGTTCTGATAAGTAGTCAACTTCTAATGAGCATGTAAACTTTATGTTCTTGTAATTATAACTTTTTTATGCCTTTCTAGCCTCTAGTATTGGGCACAACTCATCCAAAACGTCAATGACCGCTGAGCAATGGGGATGATCCGCAAGATCGCCATTGTGTTCATTGCGCAATAACACAGAAGCCGCACCGGCACTGTATCCCGCCTCAATGTCGTCAATTGAATCACCTACCATAATCACGGTCTCAGGGGCCAGATCCCAGGTCTTGGTGATGTGAAGCACACCATCAGGCGCTGGTTTCGGGGGCTTGAATGAGCGAGTTACCACTGGTTCAATTGTATGGCCGTCAAGGAATTCTCCCATCAGATAACGCACAGGCTCATCGAAGTTCCGCGTCAAAATGGCGACAGGGAGCTTGCGGCCATTGATGTACTTGAAAACCTCGCCAAGACCAGGCTGTGGCTCCATGCCATTCATTGCCTCGTTTTCGACTCGACGGATTTTAGCACCCGCTAGCTCGCGCTCCTCCCCCTCGAGTGACTCAATATGATCAAGAATGTCAACAGACTTGTCGATGCCTAGCGCACTGCGCATTTGAGTGAACATCCATCGCTGCGGCAGGCACAATGTCCCGTCCATATCGAAGATGACGCCTTTGATAGCTGTCGGTAATGCACGTTTGGCCATTGTTTGTTTGAATATTCAGGGGTAGCGCCTACGAAGCTGTGGTTATGCACGTAAGTGAGCATGCATCTTGAAATGTCCCTGACTGTTTGCAATGGTCACGTGCCACATATGACTGGGCCGTGCTGTATATGCGAAAGACCAACCAAAAAAAACTCGAGTACAATCGACAGAACATGATGTTAAGGAATATTTTCAAATTTATATAGAGTGAGATTTCTGGCCTTGCTATTTTCTTAGACGTTCGGTATAATTGACTTTGAACATTTGTTTCCAAAAACAAGACTGCAATAATACAAAAAGAGTGAGTGTGGAAGTAGATGAAAGATGAATTATGTGACTTTTAGTTGCCCTCAACGTCCATGAGGTCCTCAGCCTCAGCTGGCTTCTCCTCGGAGCCTGCCTCGCGTGCTGCCTGGAGCTTCTCAGCCATCTTGCGTTGCTGCTCAGCCTCAGCCTTGGCCTGCTTGGCCTGGCGCTCCTCCTCGAGTTTTTGCTGCTTGCGGCCCTTGATCAGGTTGCCCAGCGAAGCAAGCTCCTCGTACTTGGCGACGTACTGGCCCTTAGTGGCCTCCTCACCGTCGCCATACAGCCAGCTCTCGGCGGCGTCGGCGAGCTCGAGCAAGCGAGACTTCTCGTCAGGCTTGGCAAACTCAGCAAGGTCACCGTCAAGCTTGTCACGGATCTCGTAAATGTATTCCTCGAGAGCGTTCTTGCGGTCCTCGGTGTCAGCGACAAGCTTATCTTCGGCGGCCATCTTGGACTCAGTCTCAGTAAGGGCATCGCGCTGGGCGGCAGTGAGCTGAGGAGCATGGTGCTCAACCTCGAGGTCATCCTTCTTAACCCATTTGGTGACGGGCTTAGTCTCCTCAGAGCCCTCAGCAACGGGCTCCTCGGTAGTGACCTCCTGGGCGGTGTAAGCAGACTCAACAATGTAGAGACCAGAGGGGTCCTGACGGAGCTTGAGCTTGACAGCGACAGCCTCGCCGTTGTCAGAGGGCTTCACGCCCTTGATGGTCCACTTGCCGACGTTGGCGGACACACCCTTGTCGAGCTTCTCAGGGTGAGTGTAAACGGCCTCAATGGAGAAGTCCTCCTTGCGGAACAAGGTCACAACCTTGGTAGCAGGGAAGGGAGAGCCAACAGGGAACACCTCAAGGTGGTCAGTGTCCTCGTCAGCAGTCTTGGTCCACTTGAAGGTGACGCTCGCATTGTTAAGGTCCTCAAACTTGAAGGGACGCACACGAACGAGAGGGGAGTGGGTAGCACAGATGAAGGTGGCACCGCGAGCAACAGCCTCATCCTGGTTCATGGTGTAGGACAGAGTCTTGCCGCCGAAGGCAGCAGAGATAGCCTCCTTGATGCTGGGGACACGGGTAGAACCACCAATCAACTCGACAGCGTCGAGGTCCTTAGCGGTGAGCTCGGCGGCGGCCAGCGCCTGCTCGATAGGCTGTCTTATTTGCTCGAGAGCGGGAGCAATGTACTCCTCAAGCTCCTCACGAGTCATGGACGCGCTAACATCGATGTCGTTCATGAGCGACTCGAGGTTGAACATGGCAGAAGTGTTGGCACTGAGAATCTTCTTGGTCTTCTCGGCCTGGGCGAGCATACGGCCCCAAGCCTTAGGGTGTGAGGTCACGTCGATCTTGTATTTGTCGGCGAAAATCTTAGCGAAGTGGTTCGCGATGGCGAGATCAATGTCACGACCGCCGAAGTTCTTACGGGTCTCAGTGGCCAGCACCTTGCCCTCACCCTTCTTCAGGGCAACAATGCTCACAGTGTAATCGGAGTTGCCAAGATCAACAACGGCAATCTTCTTGAAAGAGTCCTCAGGGAGGTCAGTGCGGAAGACACCGTGGCCGATGACAGCAGCGCTCACGTCGTTGACCACACGCACAGGGTTGAGGCCAGCAATCACGGCAGCATCAAACACTGCACGACGCTGGGCATCGATGAAGTATGAGGGCACAGCAATGGCAACGTCGTTGATGTTACCACGAGTCTCGTTCAAAAGCGTCTGCTTGAGCTTGTTGAAGTACATGGCTGTGAGCTGAGTGAAATTGAACTCAGCAGGCTTGTTCAAGTAACGAACAGAGGTACCCAAGAGATCACCAACAGGCTCGAGTTTGGCGCTGTTGAACTTGGCCTCAGTGCTGAGGGCAGGGTCCTCAGCAGTGCGTCCCACAAGACGCTTAAGCGAGCCGAGAGTGTTCTTGGCGTTGGAGGTCTCCTGGCTCTTGGCAGCCTCACCGAGGAAACGGCTCTTAGAGCCAAAGGCCACAAGCGAGGGGGTCGAGCGATTAGATACCTCGTTGACAACGATGTCAATACCACGGTTACGGGCCACACCGAGGGTGGTAGTTCCGTTACCGAAGTCGACACCGACTGGAACGCTAACGCTACCGCTCATTTTTTGTTAATTGTTGTTGGTAGTGATGTGGAGGTTGGTAAGGGGTGTGTGAGATGGCGTTTGTGTTGCAATTGAGCCTTTATCGGGTTAGTGCTACAAATTTTTCGAATCTGGAAAATTCAGCTGGCAGACGCTGACTAGGCGGTTTTATACCCCCAGCTTAAATCACGGGAAAACGAGCTGCCAACGTCTTTGATCACGTGTATACTGCTTCGGTCATGTTCGAGAAACCTCGAGCGGGTTCGAATTAAATAGAGTCTCATTGCACACGAGTTTGGAGCATGTACTTCACGCCCTCAACACACAAATTGAATTAAAGCTTTTTACTTTAAGATAAATCTCAGGATTCTTATCCTTTGGACACGATAGCTTAATTCGCGATGATGCCATCACTACTTGGGTGGTGCTAATACTCCATATAGCCGTGCACATATAAGCCGCGGCGCTGCTGTTTGGGACACGACTATCAAAGATAATAACAATATGGTTAAAGTTTATGGTGCTGATTGGTGCGGGGATTGCAGACGTGCAAAGGCATACCTCGATTCTAATAAAGTTGACTACGAGTACATTGACCTCGTGGCACAGCCCGACCAGAAGAAGGTAGCCCAGGAGATCTCTGGGCGCCAAAACATTCCTGTCGTGGTGTTTGCCGATGGCTCGTTCCTAGTCGAGCCTACTGACAGTGACCTTGCTGCTAAGCTAGGGAAGAACTAGGCACGTTGCAGGGGTTTTTGTTTCGCAATGAGATATTTACGTCTTTTAGTATTTTGCCGCTCGGGCTTTTAGGGCGCTCTTGCCTCAGAGCAATGCCTGGTTTTTGTTCACTCTCAATATCGATTGGCGTATGGGTATCGCCATATGATCTATTTTTCATACGTCCAATGGCGACTCTGCAGATGGCCAATTGCGGTCGAAACAGCTCAAGTTATTGCCCCGCACTTTATGTTTTAATAGAATGAATGCATTAAGTATGATGAGTATGTAGTCCGTTGAGCTTTCGTCACTGATATTAATCTGAGTGCTTCTGAGGAAGCTAGATCTAATATATACACTATAACTACAGCTTTTTTTTGGAGGTTCATAAATGTCATGAAAATTCGCGATTAGCGACCAGTTTGGATAGGAGCTCTTGATAAGAGCACTAACGATGCGAACGGTACAGCTGCTTCTTTTGCTTTGACAGTTTCACTGATTCGCGGACTTGGAAACCACCGCGAAGGAGGCCCTGGATCTCTTCGAGGTTCAATCCTGCTGTTTCGGGATAGAAGAAAATCGCCAACACCTCTCCAAGTGCACAAATGCCAGCGAAGAACGCAAATGTGCCACTAGGTGAGATGTTCTTAAGCATCGTCAAGAATGTTGCGGACACAACCAAAGAGCCAGCCCAGTTAGCCGCGGTCGAGATCGACGTACCCACACCGCGAACTTCCATGGGCAGCATTTCGGATTGTTGCCACGGAACATTACCGATTCCGGTTGCATAACTTGCTGCGTAAAAGAAGATAAACACAATAACCACCACAGCCCATTTGCGGTGAGGACCATCCAGGTTATCACTGCTGCCCGTTCCAGATATGTTGAACGTCAAGTAATTGAAAGAGATGGCGCACAATGTCAAGCCCAGTGCCATACCCCACATGGTGCCAACAAGAAGTACGCGGCGGCCAACGCGATCGATAACAAGAAAGGCTACGCATGTGAACACGAAATTTGTGCCAGCAATGATAATTGATACAGCGGTCGGGTTCGAGAAGCCTACAGAGTCGAATACGGTACCCGAGTAGTACATGAGCGCGTTCCACCCACTGAACTGCTGGAGTAGTTGCAGTGCCACAACAATTGCGAGGGCACGACGATTAGACGCGACTGTAAACAGATCAGAAATGTTATGACGCAGAGTAATGAACGCCGATTTGAGCAGCGCCTTTGTATCTGGATTGTCGTCCTCACTAGTTACAGCCGCTCGGGGAACATCGCTCTGAATCTCAGCAATTTTGCTCGTCAGTTGGGTGGTGGACGCACCCTGGTATATTCTGGCGAGAACACGGCGGGCAGCATCAGTCTTGCCTCGTGACACAAGGTAGCGCGGCGTCTCGGGCATGAACAAAAACAAAACGCCCTGCAACACCGACGGAATAAGCGACAAACCAACCAAGATTCTCCAGCCATTGTGCACACTTTGCAGGCCCGCACCAATTGCGTAGGCCACTAATTGTCCGAAGGTAATTGCAAGCACATTCATAACAACAAGACGGCCACGGAAACGGGTTGGTGCTAGTTCAGAAAGGTACATCGGTGCCACAAGCGAGGCGAGGCCAACTCCCCAGCCCATCACGAACCGACCACCGATCATCATCCAAACGGAGCTTGCTCCGGTCTGGATGCCACCACCGGCGACAAACATAATGTTGGCAGCGGCGATAACCCATTTACGGCCAAATGCGTCGGCAAGGGACCCACCGATTAATGATGCTAAGAGTGCCGCAAGCGAGGTTGCGGATGTGATATATTCCTTGTCGGTGCTAGTCAAAGTCCGACCCAGGTCCTGCTTGATGATAACCAATGCACCAGAGATGTAACCAGTATCATAACCAAACATGAAACCACAGAAGGATGTGAGCAAGGCAAGCACAAACACAATAGGCGAAGGCTTTAGGAGCTCAATCGAGTCAGTGAGCGTGCCGATTATCTCGCTATTGTTGGTACTAAAAGCGCTGGCATTGTCTTCGCGAGTATCGAAGTCGCGAATGCTGGGGCTCCCACCTCGCTTCGAGATGCCAGTGCCCTGCTCAGAGGAATCGTCCATGGCAAAAGAAGAATTCTGACGACTGAGACTGGTGCGAAACACGCTCGACTGAGCGCGAGGGGCTGAGTCCTTTTTGTAGGGCATCTGAACTGGCGCGTCACTGTCTTGTTGCTTGTGCGCTAATATTTCACGACAAAGTTGCCAGAAAAAGTAGACCAGGGTAGAATTTTAGTGGGTCTGGTTACAACAAACTGTCAAAATGGCACGAATGCAAGGTGAGGCTCGAGCAAATGCAATGGCAATGCAAACGCAACTAGAGGGCGCTTAGAGCAGAGAACGTTTATTACGAGAGCACCTCCGACTTAGGCAGCACTTTTAGTCTCGACCGCATATCAGCTGAAATAGCAGCACTATCGCGGTGGCTGTAGAAAGAGTAGGAGAGAAAAAAAGAACAAAAATAAAAATAATATAATAGTAGACAAGATGAATTAAGATAAAGACAAAGTAAAGTCACATGCAATATATAATAAATAGATGCCTAGATCACAAGCACATTCGTCGTCTTGCAGATAGTGCGGAAGACTGTCACAGCCGCCCAGCACACCCACATCACCAAGACCACAGCCCATTCGAGCAGAGTGTAGCTCATCCGTTTCAAACATTTAGAATCTTTGCAGGCATTGAGACGATCACACCGAGCTGTTGCTTCGCGCAACTGTCTGTTCAGGATTGTGTTCACCTCGCTCACCATGCGATCGGCAGTAACGCGCAACGAGTCAAGTGGGCCGGCGATATCAGCCTCAAGGTTCTGCTGACGTTCGAGCACATCCTTTTCCACTGTACCGAGGTACTGCAGATACTGTGGTACGGTGTCATTCTTTATTTTGAGTCGCAAAGCATCGCAGGCCGGCCGGTCCTCCTTGTCAAGAGGAATCGTTTTGATCTGGTCTATGCACGCATTCGAAAGGCCAAGATCGATGTCTTGCTTCCGGATGGCGATTCTGAACAAAGCAATCACGTACTCAAGCTCACTGGTTGCCAGGGCGCTAGCCTGCTCAGACTCGAGCGCAATGTCCGCGGGGTCGTTCTTGCGCAAGCTGCCAAAATCGGTGATGTCATGAGCCTCGTCTTGGTCAAATGATAGCACCGAAGCCTGAATTGAGCCACGCTTTCGGTGAGCATATGGAGTCATGAACATCTCGTGCGGTGCTGGGACGTGCGAAGTTGAGGCGTCCCATCCAAGGGATTTCCACGAAATATCAGGCGTCTTGTCGTCTTCGTAGGACGTGACCACCACTGCCGGTGCTGGTGATTGTCGCCTTGATTGCCATGGGCTCGAAGAAGTCTCGAACCTTGTGTCAAATCTCGAGACACGAGTGGGACTCAAACTTACACTGCGTGAGGAACTATCGCGGCGAGGACCCTCGCTCCGGGCCCTGTTGTTCATTGACGCAATGGACACAGTGCTACTGCTCTGTCGTGGAGATGTGGCGCCGCCCACGGATACCGGTGGTGGCGGGGGTAATAATCCATTCTGGGGATTTATACTTGTGAGAGGTTGTGGCATGTCCTGCATCAGGTCCTGCATCGGCTTAGAGAATGAATGCTGGTTGCGGCAGAACAAAGGTCTAGTTGTGAATGCCCCGCGTGCGTCGGAGTCAGTCTCATTGTCCTCGCTACCGCTGCTTTCAGAGTGACTGCAGCGCAAACGATCAATGAGCATCGAGCTTGACTTGCTTGCAAGATTGCTGCCCGACTGATACGGACTCGCCGATAATTTAGTGGAAGAATGCTTACGGGGTAGCGACCTTGAGGACTCGATAGTACCCGCAGAGTTACTCCGCATCGGCACTGTCGGGACACTCAATCGTCGTGAGCCACCGCTCGTGTCACGGCGAGACAAACTCGCGCTAGACTCCATAGAGAAAGCTGGCAGTAGCGTCTGCTGCTGTCCTTGGCCGTCTGATAGAGAAGATGAACCAGACGACATTGCATCCTCAGTGTGAGAAGCAACGGCCTTTTCTTGCAGGTGCTCGATTTGAGGGTCATATTTTTGGGGCTCCTGCTGTAGCTGTTGATGAGGGTATTCAATCTGCGGCTGAGTTTGTTGAGCTTGTTGCTGAGCCTGCTGGTGCTGTTGCTGCTGTTCTTGTTGTCGCTGTTCTTGTTGACGCTGCTGCTTCAACTTCCGAGCACGCTTCTTGTATAGACTCAGATAGTAGGATAAATTCTGAATCATTTCGGGGAGCTGAATATCCCAAATGAATCCAGGCTCAGTGGGGGTACTAGTGTTCCACTGGGCCGAAGGGCTTTGCACGGCCCGCAGCGGCATTTCGTTGATATTGACCACGTGGTGGGGTCCATGAAGAGCGGAAGCCTGAGCTCTTGCTTGGCGATTCCGAATGAGCTGGAGAGGGTTGTACCTCAACTCTTCGGCTGCGGGGCCATCGATTGCAACACTATAGTCGTGTCCGACGTTGAATAGCTGAGCACGGAGCTCGAGTTGATTCCGGACACGGGCGGCGTGACTTTCGATTGCACCCTGAGCGGCACCATATAGCTGCGTGTGATTGAGTGGGAGCCCTCTGTGCGTATGCGGTTGTGAGGCAGCAGAGGTATATGGATCATCACCGGCATATTGGAACCTGCTCATGAAGTTTGCCAGGCGCTTAGCTTGACGCTCCGAAGCGTCTCTGGACCTGCCAGCGTTGCCTGCTAAGGGGCTGGTGATAGGGCTACCGATAGGGCTGGTAGCGGCACCTCCCGGAACACTTGCACCACTCGAGCGGAATTTCCTGCTCGGTGTTTTATCCTCTTCTATCGCAACTTCGGCGATAGGAGATGCTGGAGGGCCATAGAAGAAGTCCTTCTCCGGTCGCACTCTCTTTGGTGTGGAGAAAGACGAACGAGGCATTCGCGTACTACTTGAGCGGCGCCGTGGCCTTGCGGGCCCACATTGACGAAAACCGAGCGTGGACAGAACCGGCAGACCGGTGGTTAGGACATCGTCAACCACGGGGTGTGTAGGCTCCTGGCGAGGGCCGTCGGAGTCGAGGCCAAGCGACATGGCCGCAGGGATAGACAAATGAGTTTGGCTTTGCATCAATGGCGAGCCTGGACGCCGGGGCAGCTGTGGCAATGCACTTTGCCAGCAGTTGAACGCGGCTGTGGAATATGATGCCTTTTGTGGTTGGGGTGATTGATGATGTGGATGATGATGATGATGCGCTTAATGTGTGTCTGCACGTCTGCTAAAATGGAGGTCCTCCTGCTCGAGCAAACAGCTTACAGTAGGCCCAAGGGGAGGGGGGGAGAGAAGGGTTTGGCGGGACTATCGCTCTCCTGACTCAGCTAATCGCGCAGAGGCTGTGACAGGGACAGGATCCAAGTTCTATTTCTGTCATATGAGATTAGATGAGTCGATAATATGATTGCGATACCGGTGTCTAGGTATAAGAGCGATTGATTTGACCAAAAAAACTAATTGAATTGTATGAACCAAAGTATCTGGTTACGGACATGTGTTTATTAACCCGGAGATGCGTTGTTAGGCGCCGGACGCATGCAGTTGTTTGTTGTTTTTTTTAAATGATACACGTGATAAAATCAATTTCGCACATTTACGATGATAAGCTTTATTTGACTATGAGATTTTTTTTTTCTTTTTAATTATTTTAGTTAAATGGAAGCGACCTCCTGCATAATGATTAAATAGCTGTCTAAATAATATAGTAACGCCCATCTAACAGAAGGATCGCTAAAGCTTTCTAGTTTCTAACTTTTTTTTTTCCTAATGATTTCCTCGAAGGTCTCGAAGGGCGAAATAGTTCCGGAGCCCTGCTTATTGGACCAGATAAATGAGCCGTTCAATTAATAGCGCAACCCCGAGGGCTTCGGCGGCTGCATGCAACTATATTTAATTCTTAAAATCAATCTTAGCTAGAAGGGAGTTCTTGTAGTGGGGCAGCACAGAACAAGCTAGCATCTCATGACCTTGACCGTGAGCCCCCACTTACAGATCGCCAATCACATTATGTAGAAGAGACACATTCTCGGCAATGTGCTGCTACTAGAAGCTCCCAGTAGGGGTGGCAGAAATTAAACTGTTAGATCCCATGAGCACCTGGCACGTGCATGGACAAGGATCGGGGGGCCTCAGCCACTGATTGACAATATCCCGTGACCCATTATCAACCGGATCCTAGCCTGCGACAGGTGTAGTGAGGGGGGATGTGGCATTGCTCTTGAATTTATGTATTTGACGGATTTTAATTGACTTGCGCAGTCTATTAACAAATGATAGAATTTGGTGGAGAAACATACATACAATTGTCAATATTTGATTGAAGGGTATTCATGGTTAAGCTGGCCATGTTAACCCGTTATGATGGTATACGCTTAAATATTGTTATTACTCCGCTTTAATTCTACCACGCGCCATGTCGTACTATTTGGCGATTGTAGGGGAGGGCGACCGTCCACTGTATGAGCTCGAGATCGGTTCGGCAAGACAAGGCAGTGACATGACGCCGAAATTTCCCCCGGCCATGAAAGAGCTCAATCCTGCTATCGTGCACGCTGCGCTGGACGTGGTGGACGAGGTGCAGTGGACGACTCCGGCAATGTACCTTAAAGTGGTCGACGGGTTTTATTCCTACGCAATTTCGGCATTTGTGACGATGGGAAATGTCCGCTTTTTATTGTTACATGAAACTCGCAACGAGGAAGCGATTCGCCAGTTCTTCACTGATGTGTGGGACCTCTACGTCAAAGCGTTGTTGAACCCATTCTTTGTTGCAGGAGCTCCAATCAAGAGTCCTGCTTTCGACTCTAAAGTCCGTGGACTCTGTCGCAAATATTTATGATTTGAGAGACCACTGCGAATTCTGTTCAATACAATCTATCAACTATCCATCGCCAGCTGGCTCTGGCGATGTGGTCAATGTGCTAATACTGTTTATGCGTCAACTTTGACATGGGCCAAGCATTTCATCGCCATTATTGTTGGGGGGGGGGGGGGGTGGTGCCTCCACTACCACCACCACCACCTCTAACACTAACACGGTTACACCACCCTACATCCCCGGTAGAGTCAACTTGGCATAAATATAGCCTGACACTTGCGGGTTGTACTTTAGTGTTGGTTAATTCGAGTAGCCTTTCAAGTGTCTGCGCCATTCGCTAGCCACCGTGCCGGAGTTTGATTTTCAGGTGTTTGCGCTAGACTAGCGCGACTCTTGAACTTAGTTCTACAAAAATGTCGTTCAAGTTCAATTGGAACTTCTACGATGTCGATGAACTTCAGAGAAAGACTACACATGCTCTCACAGAAAGCATAGCCAAGACAAGGCGGCCAGCAATAATGGTACAGCCGTTACAGATTGTTGGCATTGACTTTGGCTCAGCACCTCCAGAACTCAAATTCGTGTCTATTGACATGGTAGGAGCTCAACGTGCACACATTGTTTTCTCTCTCAAATACGTTGGAGACGCGAGCGTGTCAATGACCACATCCATAGAGGCGAACCCGTTGCGTGAGCCATACTTCATCAACTACCCGGAGTATGTCCGGCCAAAAGTGCTGGCTGCCACATCATCATTGGTATTGCCGTTCCGTTTGCATTTGCATCATCTCGAGCTTGAGTCGCTGGTCGACGTCATATATACTACTAATGGGCTCGTGGTCAATTTCCAGGGAGAGCCGGTTAAGCGGGTCGAGGCCGATTCTAGCCTGGACATGATCCCTGGTGTTCGCGATTTGATCAGCAAAATTTTGAAGACTCAATTGGGTGAGGCTTTTGTGGAGGATATTCCCGAAACTTTGTGGACGCTGTCACGACCCGATCGGCATCCCCCGGACCCGTTCCTTGGACCCCGACGATGGTCTCAGCAGGCCGTAACTCATACGCGTTACGCGAGTCTTGTACCGGCGATCTCATTTCCGGCAATGCTTCAAAGAGGGCGCCGGCCGTACGACACGTTCTCATTAAGCCCGACACTAATTAAGGACGCCATTTCCTCAAGAGCAGTGTTTTGTGCTGCTATGAACCGTCGGGCAGAGAAGCGACAGGCTCGTTCAAGTGAGGATGCCTACGCAGGTATCGAAGGCATTTCGAACTTGTTTGAAGAAGCGCTGTCAGAGGCTTCATCAACCGGAACAATTGGTAGCACGCACTCACGAGGAGTTCGACCCCGTAGACGCGTCATTAGTTTGCGCAAGATCACAAGGCCAGAAGAACAACAGCCGCCGTCATCGCTGTCGTCGTCATCGACACTTGCAGAAGAAGAACCTGAAAATTCACCGCGGCCTGTGACTCCGAGCCCATTGCTTGCTCCTCAACCGCAAACGCCCCGGACTCCTCGGACACCACAGACACCGCGAGCCACCCGACAAGATGACGAGTCTGCAGTGATGACTGGTGTTGACGACCTAAGTCCATTGCGGGGTGGCAGTACTCACGCTAATGGAATGCGTCGATTCTCCAGCCCTGCAATGCTCAATCCGTCGAGGCAAAGACGGCATCATCAGAAGTTGCGAACTTCGAGCTTGCAGGAGACGGTCAAGCCTCACATGAATCCTCCACCACCACCGGTGAATGGCAAGCCCAGCACCAGCACAGTAAACGAGGAAAGACCCGTGGCGGGGCACCACACTCATGCCAGTGGAGCCCGGTACTTTTCGACGAATGCATTGACAATCTAAAAATTCACAAACTAGTTATTTATCATCTTAGAAAAAGTCTAGATTTCTTTTGATTCTTGGTAACTGTGGAGCTCAGCGACCAGCGCTTGAGCTTTTAATCGGCGTTCCTCGATTTCAGCATCAGTCAATTCAGGTACTTGTTGGTGCACTTGGCCAAGTACCCACGCCTTTTTGAAGCTCCGTGTCACCACCAATAAATCCTCGGCGGCCTGAAGCATTGTCAAGGCACACGCCTCGATGGTGGTAGTCTGTTCAGCAACTACTGGCAAGCTATCGTTTTGTGCAGTTGCCAGTTGTACGAGTCGGGCTTGATAAGTCTTGAGTCGTTCTACTGCATTATCTATTTGGCCCGAAGCCGACAAGAACCTCTGGTTCGTCGACATCCACCCCGCCAGCCGTCACGTCTACTGCCAATAGAGGAGTTCAAAGGCCAAGCGAACATTGTGCGTATCTCTCTATATGCGTAATACCCACCTGCTCAACATTGGCAGCCCACCTCGCAACCAACAGCACTGACATACACCCAATGGTCGTCTCGTTCCTGCTGGTGATGCGCATCTCCCCCTAAATGTCACTAGAGAACCGCACACATGAAGGAAGAAAAAAAAGCAGGCCGAACGCGCCCAGAGACGCAACCATATGCAATACACTGGGATACCAAAGAATCTTGCTGGTGGCGCATCGGTTGCTGGTGGCTAGTTTCAGTTCAACACATAAAATTAGATATTAAAACACTTTTTTGTTTTCAGTAACCACTTTGTCTCGGTAGCATTCGGTAAAGACCCCCAAAACTTGCCTGGAACCCCCACAACCAGCACCGTCAACTGCCTTCAAGGCGGTCCAACGGTAGCACAAACTGACCCTAATTGGGGCTAGGGAAACGATGCACATGCACCTTAGTTAAGCACAAGCTGTTATGGTTGGGAGCTCGTGGGTTGCTGTTTGGGTGACATTACGATCCGTATTTCTAGGGGGACGAGTCCAGCTCTTGGAGGAGCTTCCTTCTCATCATTCTACCTTGCGGTACTAGCGACGCTTATTGTGAGTTTCAACGATTGTTGAGAGTTATTTAAGTCGTAGATACACCGCACAGTGACGCCCCTGACATTTGTGATTGGAGTTATTTTTATTGACGTGAATATTCGCGCACTCTGAATCCAAATAAACTAACAAGGGAAAACAACCAAAAAAGTTCATCCCAACCACCAAACTAAACAACCAATTTTTTCCGAAACCAATGTCGGCTGTCCAAGAGTACGACACTGATGCGCTTCAGGAGCACATTGACTCGACGCCCATTCTGCTTTCTCGGCTCGAGCAGTGGTCCAGAGCCATCTCAACGGTGTCTGGCTATGCCAACGGCTTGATGCAGGCACACGCGAACATTTCTCATGATCTTGAGAAGGCAGCTAAGAATGTTTCTCAGACTATGCCTCAGTTCCCCGATCGTTTGGGCCCCGCTGGAGTTGCTCAACAGCAGCCAGTGACTACTGATGAGCGCCAACCTACTCCTGCCAATCCCGCAGTGGCTGGTGCCGAAGTCAATGGTGACAGTCTTGGCCGTGTGTTCTTGGGCTTGCAGACACAGCTCGCCCATATGATGCAGCATAACAATCAGACCGTGACGGGAATTAAGACCACGGTTATCCAGCCCCTAGACAGTTTGCAGGTGGAGCTCGATAAGCACTACAAAATGCTCAGAACCCAAGGAGGAAAGGGTATGCGTGACATTGAGAAGAGTCGTGAGGTCACTCAGAAGCTAGTGGAGTCCCTTGGCCGTGTCACCTCGAGTTACGGTACTCGCACCCTTGAATCTAAGGAAGACCCTTACGTTCTTGCTCGTAAGGCTCATGCTGCCGTCTATGACCAGATTGGTGTTGAAAACACCCAGGCAGAGGCAGCTCTTAACGTGCAGCAAACCTTTGCATCGCTCGAGACTCACATTGTAGACGTGATCCGTCAGGCAACCGGTTCCCTTGAGCAGTTCACTACTGATTTCGACAAGGCTGAGATCACTGCTGGCGAGCAAGTGTCGACCAACTTCCACAACGTGGACCTTAACAAGGAATGGGCCTACTTCAACAAGTCCAACGCGGATAATCTTGTGCCTGATTCCAACTATCAGCGCAACCCCGCTCATGTCACTTTTGTGAACATGACCCACCAGTCGACCCAGCCTCTTATCGAGGGCACTCTCCAGCGTAAGAGCACCACTCTCAAGCAGTACCACCAGGGTTACTATGTGGTGACGCCATCTGGTTTCCTGCACCAATTCAAATCGTCAAGCCCTCACGAGGACTCGAGCCCTGAACTTAGTTTGTTCCTGCCTGACTGTCAGTTGAGCAGCAATCCAGCCGAGTTCTCTTTCAAGGTTGCTGGCAAGGACTCGAAGAAGATGATCTCTACCCGCCACAAGTACACGTTCAAGTGTGCCTCTCACCCTGAGCTTGAGCGCTGGTACAACGCAATTGCTCGTGTAACGGGCCAGACTGGCTCTTTCGACGACCCATCCTCGAGCAGGACTAGCACCTCGCCCCCATTGACACCGCCAGTGCCCACCGAAGAGTTCCAGCGTACCTCTCTCAACTCACCGCCTCAGCAGGCCCCGGTGCAGCAGCAGTCTCCAATAAGGTCTGTTCCTGCGCAATCAGTGCCTGTGCAGTCAGTGCCAGCCCAACAAGTTCCTGCCCAACAAGTTCCAGCCCAACAAGTGCCGGCCCAACATGTTCAGACGCAAGTCCCTATTCAGCAAGTCCCCGTCCAACAGGCCGCTGTTCAGCAGCCAGCAGTCCAGCAGCCACCAGCTCAACGAGCTCCGGTCCAGACTATTCACCAGGTTCAACAGTCTGCGCCTGTTGAGCCCGTGCCTCGACCAGCGTCTCCGGTGTACGCCCGCCAGGCTCCGCCCGCAGACCCTGGTCACTTTTCTGAGACTGCAAGCCTCGCCAATTCGACCCGTGGCTCTTCCAACGACCCCTTTCGCAGCTTCTGATTAGAGACTGGTCTTTTTATGTTAGTATTTTAATAGAAACGTCGTCTTATCAGCGCGTGCATTTCGTAGTAAGCATATTCAATTGAGCCCAAGCTGGCGTTGATCTACATGTAATCGTGGATTCACGCGGCGGCAACGCATCATCATACAACACACCCTCTTTTGTTGGTAACATGGTGCGCTTTTCAATTGCTGCCGCACTAATTGCTGCCGCTCATGGTAGCAAACTGAATGAATTCGAGGCAATTGCGGATAAATGGTTACCTGCGTCTCTTGAGCAGGGAATTCTGTCCAATCTAGCCGCAGACAAGCTTATAGCCGACGATCACATTGACTTTACAGAGTTTCAGTCTGCATTCGGTGAGCCGAGTGATCTTGCAAGAGAATCGATCCAGTCGGTCGTGAAAGCTGGGCTCGGCAAGGATCTTGTTAATGCTCTACGAGCTAGAGTGGGCAAGCAGTCATCTCCGGCACCCAAAAGCGAGCTAAACTACCAACCTCCCGAGTACGATGTGCAGGTCACGGACTATGCTCGATTCGGCAAGTCGGCCCTACGCTTCAAGGACGCAAAGGACGCAGGCATTGGTGACACAAAGACGTATTCTGGTTACCTTGATACCTCCGAAGACCACCACCTATTCTTCTGGTTCTTCGAGGCGCGAAACAATCCTACCGAGGCCCCAACAGTACTTTGGCTCAATGGGGGCCCTGGATGTTCCTCGCTCATGGGACTGTTGTTTGAGTTCGGCCCATCAAGGCTTACTGCGAGACTCAAGCCCGTATCTAATAAGTGGGCTTGGAATACAAACGCAAACGTGATCTTTGTCGACTCTCCCGTGAATGTAGGCTTTTCGTACTCCCAAACCGACGAGGTGTCTGATACAGTCCGTGCAGCGAAGGATATATACGAATTGCTTGAGCTTTTCTTCGGTCACTTCCCTGAGTATGCCCGCGCTGGCGTGCATATTGCTGCCGAGAGTTACGGAGGCCACTATGCTCCTGGCGTGGGATCAGAAATCCTGACGCGTGGACCTCAAAACTTCGATCTTGCGTCTGTTGTCGTCGGCAATGGTCTCACTGATCCCCTCACTCAATACCAGCATTACACGGATATGGCATGTGGACTTGGAGGCTGGCCAGCGGCGCTCGGAGATGACGACTGCGGTAAGATGAAGCTCGCCGAGCCAGAGTGTCAAACCCTTATTTCGCGATGCTACGATGAGCTGTCGGCATGGGCCTGCACTCCGGCCCAAGTATTCTGTAATAACAAGCTCTGGGGCCCATACTTTGACAGTGGTCACAATTTCTATGACATCCGCATGGTATGCTCGAACGGCCCGTGCTATAAGGACGAAGCCTGGTTCCCAGAGTTCCTCAATCAAAATAAGGTGCGAGAGGCCCTTGGTGTAGATTCTCACGTGCCTATCTATAAAGGATGCAATGGCACCGTCAATGAGAATTTCTTGTATGCTGGAGATTGGATGCAACCCTATCACCACAATGTCACTTTGCTACTAGACAATGATGTACCTGTGCTCATCTTTGCTGGCGATGCTGACTTTAGTGTTAACTGGCTAGGTAACGAGGCCTGGACTAAAGCTCTCGATTGGAAACAACATCAAGAGTTTGCCGACGCTCCCTTAATTCCCTGGATTTCTCCAAGCCTGGGCACTGAGATGGGTCAGGTGCGCAGTCATGGCAATTTCACCTTCCTGCGACTGTACGCAGCAGGGCACATGGTCCCTCATGACCAGCCTGCCAGCAGTTACGACATGTTCAACGCGTGGATCGCCAATTACACGCTCACAGCATAAGCTTGAAAACCGCATTTTAGAACCCTTGCTTTCAAAACATCTGTCTGAATGCTATACTACCGCTCGCAATCAATAAGATTTGTAGTTGTTTAATACCATAAGTCTACTTTAAAATACTGTACTTGAAGCGCCTGCGGAAGTCCAAAATACTTGCGGTGCTCATTCTCAACGAGATTATATTTACAATGGTCGAGAAGGTCCGAAGAACTCGCAGTGCACGTTCTCAGCGGGAACGCCGCGCTCCTTGAGGTGGTCGTACAGACTCTGCATGAAGCCGACAGGTCCTGTGAAGTATACAAGGGCGTCCTTGGGCACGAACTTCTCGATATCATCCTTGTGAGGGCGGTGGTGGCTGAGTTTGACAATTTCGAGACCGGGCAGCTTGCTGAGTTCTTGCTCGAGAGCGCGGTCACTGTCCGTGTGGGCATAGTACATGAGCGTGCCCTTGACTCCAGCAAGAGCCATAGCGGCCAATGGAGTAATACCAATACCACCGGCAATAAGAACAATCTTCTTACCGGCTGCGTCCTTCGGATCAAGGACAAAGTTACCAAGCGGCGGCCTCAATTGGACAACACTGCCCACTGGTTGATTGTGCAGCCATTTGCTCACGGAGCCAATGTTCTTGACGGTAATGCGATACTCTGAAGAGCTGGGAGCATTGGAAATAGAATAGTTACGACGCTGCTCATCAGGTGCGTTTCCGTCGACCTTGATAGTCAAGTACTGACCAGGCTCAGATTTGAGGACGGGCTTGCCGTCGACAGGGGAGAGGTAAAATGAGGTCACGTCGTGCGTCTCCTTGACCTTGTTCTTAATAGTGAAAGGACGGAAACCTGACCAGCCTCCTGCAGTATGCTCAATACGGCTGTATTCCTTGTCCTCGGCGCCAATCAGAATGTTAGCCAATTGGTTGTAGGCCTTTGTCCAGGCTTCGATAACGGCGGGTGTGGCAGTGTCTGGGCCCAACACCTCAGTCATTGACGCGATCAGGTTCGACCCCACAATTGGGTATTCCTTAGCGTGAATATCGAGGGCGACGTGCTTCTCAATAATTGTGGGTGCAACGGCGCCCAGTGCATCGAGATTGTCGATATTCTTGGCGTAAAAAAGCACTGCATTAGCAAGTGCCTTAGCCTGAGCACCATTCTGCTGGTGTGTCTGGTCGAAGAACCTGCGAACTTCGGGGTTGTGTTTCATCATACGAGCATAGAAATGCTTCGTGAGTGTTTCACCACCCGCCTCAAGAATTGGCACTGTGGCCTTGATGATTTGTTTCTCTTCTGTAGTAAGTGACATTGTTGTCTATGAAGTTCAGAATGCTACGACAACTTTCTCCAGGTTTATATAGTCACAGAGGTGCAGGTGTTAGCCTCGCCTATGAACGCGCGACGGGGTTTGGCTGGGCCTACCCCGAAAGGGCTAGGGTGGACCCCATAGCTTCTGAAAAGCCCCCTACGCACGGAAAATCTCTTTCAATTGGGACTAGTGTGATTCGCTAATATACGACTCTTGCTGTCTATTGCCGTTGGAAGTGCGTGCGTTTAAGCTTTCGCACGAGGCTGGATCGACATCTTTCATCGTGGTGCCCCATGGCTGCATAAAAAGCATAGCAGATCAGTGCTTCGAGCTTGGTCAATCTACTATTCTGACGATATTCGCAGGGAACTTTCCACTAACAAACTAAAAGCCCACAGTCTATATGTCTATTAGGGTTTAGCCAATGAAACACTGGCGAACAATCCAAACTGGGTTCGACCCACACTCGCTTCTGCACTTTCGAGAAGGTGCCGCCATGCAGGGACCGTGCATAGCCGCAATCATGTGATTTAGACACGACCGCCAGTTGATCCTGGTCCAGATCACTGTTAGCGGAAGGTCAACAACGTAAGGGTTTTGTAATTCGAGCAAGGCTGCTAGTGAGTTTCGGTGTTGGCAATGCCCGAATGTCCTGCAGCCTAACTGTGCCCACATATTTTATGTCCTTGATTATCGTGCGGTATTTTTTCGAGGCTGAAAATCAAGTTCAGTCTATAACCGTGTCGAAGAAGTGCTAGAACTCATGTTAGAAATGCTGTAAAAATGTTTACAACTGAAAAAAATTGCGGGAAATACAGCTTAACCAAACATTCTCGCGCTGTCATTGACTATTTTAATAAAATTGAAAGTTTGATAAAATGCTTGAGTGAACAGAGTAAACACAATGTAAATTATCATCATATTCATGAACTATCCCAGACATACTGCCGTTGAATGGCCACCTCCCTCAGGCTATTATGAGGAATCAGGCTGGTACATCCTACACTTTATTTTAGCATCCAGTGCATGAGAGATGGTATTGTAACGTGAATTAGGTCGTAAACATTTAGAAATGCTAGGATTGGTGATCTACTCGAAAGATGTTACGCGATCACCGTAGTTGTGCAGGCGCTCACCTTCAAGATAGAACCGGTCACGAACGTGAACTGAGAGTGCCCGCAGTCGTTGCGCGATGTTAAGAACTTGATAAAGACGGTGCAGCGCGATCACCGGTTGAAGGAATGTCAGGCCAAGATAGATGGCTGAGGAGAAGCTCTTGGGTGGAGCCTCATATTGCTTGTTGGGCATGAAACTCTGTATCAACGAGACGGTGAGAACCTTGGCCAGTTGATATCCGGGGAAAGGTAGATTGAATGCATCATTGGCGAGAAGGAGCCAGTTAATCACCTTGTACTGTGTTGGGGAGCTATAGCCGCGCATAAGCACAGGGTACATTGCAGTAACAAATGCAGCAAATATGAACGACCGCGCAATATCTACTACATCGAAGCTTGAGGGGTACCAATGCCGACCAGCGGCACGTTCCTCATCGCTTGGTGGACTCGCCAGCGTTCGTTTCGCCCATATAGGCACCCATAAGCACAGCCCAGTAAGATAAAGCACGAGGTCATTTCGAATGACGTTCCCGAGAATAAATCGGTCGAGGACTTGTCCAATCAACAAAGGCGTCAAAGTAAACTGGAGCACCAGGTTGATGCCCGCGACCCACGCGACAATCATGAGCCCTGCAAGGCGAAGCCAGAAGCCTCGTGGTCGCCAAACCACGACATATGTTGCAACCTCGTTCTCGAGTACTCCAGCCTTGCCGTCCTCCCGCTCGTTTGCGGCCGTGACGGGCACAAACAATTGGAGGCTGCGGCGTGGCTTGATGTTGTCAATCCCTGGAGCCCGGACAAATCGACCCTCCTTGTTGCCGGGGCCATTAGGGTCTTTCTTCACGCCAAACAACCAGGAATCTAAGTCAAGATTTCGAGCTGCTGCTTTCATTGGTCGGCGCCACACATCGTTGGTCCACCAATGACGCACAGCTGCGCGTGTAAATAGCCGCTTCTTGTAGGTCCAGTAGACTGATCCAGCGAGCGGCCAGAGCCGGAACAAATTCCATCCAGGCCAGTGCGAGATTCTGAGCGGGAACAGGAATGGAAGTAAATGAGCTAGTAGGTAGATGGCCCCGCCAACACCGCCAGCAATCAAAAAGGTATATATTAGGCCCGAGAGTGCAATGCGACGCAGCTGCAATGGCAAAGGATGTGTCACAATCGCATGAGTTGGGTCAAATGCAGGGTCATTCGGGTCCTGCGCAAAGTAGAGCGTGCCTGGGCGGAAGAATGACCGCGATGCGCCCACAAAGTAGTTCAGCAGATACATGTAGGCAAATCCAACCATGGCCTGAAGTAACAATACGAGCGCAGGGTGTTGAAAGGCAAATTGGAGCGATCCTGATGGTAGAGCAGGTAGGAGAGCAAGGTGTAACAGCGTACCACAGTAAATAGGGAATACTAACAGCTCCGTGAACACAACAGCAACTGCTTTATAGAACACATACAACTGCAAGAAATGGGATACGAAGTATCGGCCAGCAGCTGACTTTAGCAGCCTGCGCATATAGAAAAGTTCGAGACCACGAATCGAGCACATGAAAACATTGAAAGCCAGTAAAACTATTCCAATGTGGCCCGCCAAGGACGTGGGTTGAATATCTCGTGGAAGGGCTGTCGCTAGCCTCAGTTGGCCGACGTTTGCAAGAACGGTGCGTAATGTTTCAATGAAAATTTTGCAAAGCCAGTATCCGGAAACGTATGGTAACGTGTAAAACGCTTGTATGAGTGCGCTGAGAAGCACGGCGACAATGAAGAAGTTCTGCAGCACTACTGAAGTGGGTCCGAAAATAACACCCACGGCAGTCCCCCATAAATCGCCTTCGACATCTGGATCATTTATATTGCGCTCTAGGGCGCCGACCCAGGCGTGACGCGGGAAGGCCTGGAGTTCGAAGTCATCCATGTCTACGTTCGCGTCTATATTTGCAGCTTGAATGTTGACTTCTTCGTTGACCACGTTAGCGTTGACATTTGCGTTAGGTTCGACATGAGCATTAGCGTCGACATTGATGTTTCCATTATTATCGATATTGGCTGTAGCAGCCACGACTGCAACAAGGTCGCGCACACGCTCGAGGTGTTTAGCAGCTCCCGTTCGTGCAGGTATTATCATAATCTGTCGCGCCTGTTCAAAAACAGCGAGGTCTAAAACGTTTTGGCGTGATGGGTCTGCAGGCTCTGCTCTTTGCTCAGCACGCAGTCCAAGCTCTTTCCACGTTCGGGGTACCTCAAAACCTCCAGGAACGAGCCCCCAAATCGTTCTGTATGTCTCAAAAAAGTCAGCAACGCGGTTTGCGACATTCTGCGTTATGGCCATGTTGCCATCGCGAGCTGCGATTGTCCACTCTTGCATAAACGCTGTACGGAAAGGGACGCCACGAGGCAGAGGCCCTTGGGGTATTTCCGGAAGCGGCGGAACTACTGGCAGTGCCGGTGCATCTTCTGCAGCCGGGATAGCGAGTAATTCAGCAAGCTCTACCTCAGCGGCCGATGGCTGCCGCGGCGCTGCTTGTTCACGTGCTACCTCTGGTACCATTTGAGGTTCTGGTCGTGCTTGGCGATCATCCTGTGCTTCATTTCCATGGTTCTCGGGAGCGAATGGCTCATCCTCATAATCGCCATGATCGATGTGACCCAACTCGCCGAGTGCAATGTGGTCTAAATCGTGTATGAGCGATTCGTCTGTGAAAACCCAAACAGCAAACACGAAAACCACTGCCAAAATAGCGATCAGTACCGCCAGTAGTATGCCGCCGTCCAACACAGCTGCGTACAGCTCTCTCGCGCGCGGACGGTCTTCGAGGTAAGGCAGAGCCAGCCAGTCCATGAAAGGCACACTTGGCCGTGCCATACGTGATTTGAGAACCCGAACAGCTGCATTTACCGACAAGAATTTAAGCGGCATTGCGGCGCAGACTGTCGATAGCTCAAAGGTGTACTTGACCAACACCGCTAAAAGAGCTAGTAACAGGGTTGAGCGTGCCAATAACAGCATCTTATCCCCGAAATATATGATGAACGTCCACAATGGCAGCCTTAGTGGCATTGTGGACTTATAATGCTTTTGAAAAGTGAACTTTGTACGGCACAGCTCGCACCGAGTTCCTTGGCGAGCATGGCTCAACCACTCCATCAAGCACTCCTCGTGCACGTATCTGATCGAGCCAGAGCATTTGCAAGGATGGTACAAAGGCTCTTCTTCTGTACCCTCCGCTCGGCATATTCGACACACATCGTCCATCGTGATCTGTGCCGCCTCTCACAAGTCTTCGACAAGGAAAGTCTGTGGTCGTGATATTTCTCGAACACCCCGCTGCTGTAAGCACGGACCAGGTCAGGTGATGCCGACCGAGGTTGGACGAACCTTTCGAGGTACTTATTTAGGTGACTTCAGATGGAATTACTGAGTGGACGCAAATGATTTCTTTCAGGAGTTAAAGTCTGATCGAAAAACAGATGGAGACAACCTTTTCTCCTGCGCTCAGTGATTTTTCATTTGCGTACACCATCGAGCTGTGCTTGAGCTGTGACGTAACCACAGACACCCCTCTATCATTGAATCCCTCATGCTGCACGCAGCATGTTCACCGTAAACCCCAGTACAATTCGACTTACAACAGAGAACATCGCGGAATACGATGAGGCGCGAAGTGCGGCACTAGAATCGCTTCGCAAGGAAGCCGCAGTGAGGTCCCCAAGTGAGGATACTACGCGGTCTTCTCAGCTGCGAGGTGACACCAGCCGAGCAGACCCCCACACAACATTCACGACAGACAAAAACTAGCATGGATGGTCAAAGACCATGTCCGATTACTTCTCTTATTCGAGTCGGTGGCATCCCCGCTCCCTAGCCTCTTACCTTTTGTAAACAAACTATAGTTTGTGAGATATGTGGGCCGCCAAACAGATTGCTTTGAACTCCACACACGTCTTTGCTAGATAACGCAAATCTCGTGAGTATGTTCCTGAATCGTGCGCAGCTGTGGTAGTTAAATAGATCCCTGGATAAACTTGTGAATTGCCTGTAGGGTCTGGGCCTTAGGTGTTGCCTGTCCGTCGTCAGACGCTTGTGCTCCTACAGGGCACCTGATCACATTCGAGAAATGTATGCCCCTTGAATAAAGACGATAACCACCGCCTCATGGAAGAACTACTCAAGTCCCAAGCCATTTTCATGCAAGCGATTTGGTCTGCGGAAGTTACATCTAACAAACGTAGACATTTCCATTGGGCTACCTTGTGAGATCAAGACGAATCATTTGCCAATAAAAGAGCTTTCCAGGGGTTTTTTAAAACTTCCAGGCGGCCTGTTAATTTTCACATTCACTCACATACAGTGTGCTAGAGATGTAAACCTAAGCACGTGACGTATGTTTAATAAAGAATTGAAAAGACGCGTTGACGCGTCAACACCTCAATACCAATGTCGTCCGTGATCGAAGAACCTGTGTCCAAGCGACGGCGTACAGAGCGTAGTGATGATAATGATGATGGAAGTGAGCAGTGCCTTACTTTTGAGATGCTGTTAGAGGCAGATGTGGCGATTGATCAGATTGCGGAGCGACTCACGCGTCTGCTCGAGTTCGAGCCTGGTGAGGGAATCCGTGAGGCCGTTCAACTACTGCTCAAATCAGCGGGAATGTTTGAGTATGCACTTGATTCGAAATTGCAGGACGCGACTGCTCTTGTGGATGAGCTCGAAAACGCGTTTGATCGCATGGAATGGGTGAGCGCTTCGAGTATGCCGATGAATCAACGCCTGTATGCTGCGAATATCACCGAGCTTCTGAGTGCTGTGGTCCCTGTGCTGGCATCTGCTGATGAAGGAGAGGTCTTGGCACTCCTGGTGAGATACTACAGTGCACTTGCTGCAATGCACATGAGGCCTATAAGGCAAGCAGCTACATGGCTGCTAGTAATTATTGCGCTGGCGCACGATGAGCCAGCTACTCTGGGATTAGGGCCAGTGTTTCGTTCTAGAGCAGGTGATGTGGTGCCAATAGTCCGTCAACTCGCTATTGAGGGCCTCGACGCGATCGGTGAACACCAACAAGTGTCGAGAGCACTCAATGACGTTAACGCCACAGTTCGTCTCGAGGCATTGGCCAGAGTCAGCTCTAAAGATCCCGTAAATGTATGGGCGCGCGTGCATGAAATTGCAATGCGCGACGTGGATGTTAAACTGCGCCGAAAGGCGCTCAGGTCCATTTGCAGGGAGGAGCCCATTTCCAATGATGCCCTTGATACGGGCGTTCAATGCTTAATTGCTGCTGATATTGACGATGACGCGGTATCGCTAGCAGCAGCTGCAGAGCTCGTGACAATGGCCATTATACCTGAGAAGTCTGAGCCCAAGTTCGCTAAACACAATATGCCAGCACCACTAGAATACACAACTCACATCTTACAGCTACCTGTAAGAGTCCTGAGTTCTGACGAGTGTCTGAAAGCGCTTTGCAAAGCCATGATGAAAATACCGAGGTCGCGAGCTGGCAGTTTGAGTTTGCCAAAGAAGCCCTCGGATGTTGGGGAAATCCTCACTTTTGACTTTGCACGCATACTTCGAAGCTCGGCAGATAAACAATGGAAACGCAACATTGAGAAACTGATAGTGAGCCATCGAATGGTGTTGGTGAAGCTATTCAGTGCCCTTTGTTCCCATGTGCAAACACCCGCTGTGGTCTGCGAGACTCTTAGCGGGGTGAATGGGATTTCGAGTATTTGGCGTGTTTTGAGTTACAATGACGAGCTGCTCGCAGCAGCGATCTCTTCCTTTGGCCAATTGCCCATTACTGAGCGCAATGAGACCTTTGAGGAGGGTGTATCAACACTGCTGCAGGACGCGATGGTATATTTCGAGGAACGGCCCTCACGCGCAATCGTCGAGAGCTGTGCAAGTGTTTTCACTGAGGCCATGCATTTCCCCGCCCTAGAAACAGAACTAGAGCACCTCGTTCTCACAATTAAGATGGCGCTTGCGACAGCTTTAGGTCCTGGTGCACGAGACGCTGAGGATCATCCCGAAGAGATCGCAGCTACGGTATTGCAAACTCAAATCCTTGCACAATTCGTGCCAGTGGACGATATGGCACGACTACCAATTTGGAGTGTACCCGCATGTGCGCCAATTGTGCGTCTGCTAGCATTTTCGAAGACAGAATCGGTGCGCGATGGTGCGGTGGAGCGTATGCTCAGTCAAACACCAAGACCAGTGCAAGCAATCGTCGAGTCGTATATCGTCACCAAAATGAGAGGCGATGATATTTCGAGTGCTCTCAGTACCGAGGATCTATCGACTCTTCCCGATGTTACCTGGCGTGCGGCTGTTGCTGCCGACGTATTTTAATGTCAACCTGAACTCATGCACGACGATAATCATTCATTAATAAACCCCTACCCTGGCATCGACAGATCTTCAGACGGGCTTGGGCATCACCTGCTTGAGCTGAAAGTTCTTTGCCGTCATTCCACTCGGCCTGCTTCACACGAGTCTCTAAATGTACGTAACCAGACTTAACGTATTGTTTGTTTTCGAGCCTCACAACGTTATCGAGTGATCGACACCAAGCGCGGTTTTGTCTTACTCGGGGGCTGTCATACTGTCGACAGTGACACTCTTTTGAGGTGTTCTCTGATTGTGAGTTGGGTTGGCATTGTTTTAAAGAATAGTAATGACTCAGGAGCCGAAGGCATTGGTGAAAAGTTGAGAGCCGCCATTGGCCCCATGACTTGCTCTTACATGTGTCTTGGATCCGAGTGCCCCGGTCTGCTATGCTCTCCCTAGTAGCGAAAGAGTACGGAAGATGGAAACCAGCGACAAACTCTCTTTCCGTCAAAGCGCGAAGTATTTAGTCTTAGGATTGCTTCTATGATGCTAAGAGTGCTGCTATCTGTCGCAGCACTGATCCAGCCTGAGCTCCTCGGCATGGCCATGTTTGAAGGGTGCTTTCCTGTCGTTCCCTCGACTCTTCTCCTGTACCAAGAGTTTTAGGGTAATTTTTTCCTCTCCCCATGTTTTGTTCATTTTAATAAGTTGACTCGTAGAACTTAATCTGTTATTCGTATATTAGTTGAGTCTGATAAGGACCTTGACACGAGCATGAGTTCAGCCGTGCTTCTCTCTGATCAATCTCCACCCATAATGTGGCTAATCTGGGATCTAGTAATAGCTGAGAGAAATATGGCTGGGGCATTGTGGGGAGGTGAAGGAATATCTTGGGAAACACGTGATTTTAGAGCTCCAAAGTTTTTTTGTCAGTCACGCAGGAAAATCTAATCTGCACGCTGCATTATCAGTATAATGAAGGTGCTCCTCGTAGGCAACGGCGGTCGCGAGCATGCGATTGCTTGGAAGCTTTCACAGAGCCCGCTAGTCGATGAGATCTTTGTTGCGCCCGGAAACGGCGGTACTGCACAGGTTCCTAAGACCTCGAACATCAGTATTGGTTCGGGTAAGGCCGACTTTGGCAAGCTCGTCGAATTTGCCCAGAACAATGGAGTTGGTCTCGTGGTCCCGGGCCCTGAGCAGCCTCTTGTTGAAGGCATTTCATCCCACTTTGCTAAAGTCGGAATTCCTGTATTTGGACCATCTGAAGCTGCCGCTCAGATGGAAGGCTCTAAGACGTTCTCCAAAGACTTCATGCATCGTCACAATATTCCCACTGCACGATTCGGCAACTTCAGCGACTATTCCGAAGCCAAGAAATACCTTGAGACTGTTGACCACCGCGTGGTGATTAAGGCCTCTGGTCTCGCTGCTGGCAAGGGTGTACTTATGCCTGAGACCAAGGAAGAGGCCTTCGAGGCTCTCGCACAAGTAATGGAAAAGCGTGAATTCGGCGCTGCTGGCGATGAGGTTGTCATTGAGGAATGTCTCGATGGTGATGAAGTTTCCATTCTTGCTTTCAGTGATGGATATACGGTGGTTGACCTCCCCCCTGCACAAGATCATAAACGTGCTGGTAATGGCGACACCGGTCTTAATACCGGTGGAATGGGAGCCTATGCTCCTGCTCCAGTTGCAACTCCTGCCCTTCTCGCGCAGATTCGCACTGAGATCCTTGAACCAACTATCAGAGGTATGCGCCGTGATGGATATCCTTTTGTCGGTGTGTTGTTTACGGGAATTATGCTCACCTCCCGTGGACCACAGGTGCTGGAATACAATGTTAGATTCGGCGACCCAGAAATCCAGACCGTTGTTGGTTTGCTCAAGTCCGATCTAGCTGAAATTATGCTCGCTTGTGTTGACCACCGTCTTGATGCCGTTGATATTGACATATCTACTGGCTTCGCGGCCACTGTTGTGATGGCTGCTGGAGGCTATCCTGCTGAATACGCTCGTGGTGACGAGATTGTCTACGACTCTAAAGCTATTCCGGAGAATGTTGAGGTCTTCCACGCTGGTACCGCTTCGAAGAATGGCAAGGTTGTTACCAATGGCGGACGTGTCTTGGCAGTGTCGGCAGTCGCCCCGACACTTCGCGAGGCTGTCGATCTGGCCTACAAAGGAGTTGACAAAATCGAGTTCAAAGACAAGTATTTCCGCACCGATATCGCCCATCGTGCTTTCCGAGCTGCCGAGTCTACCTCTGGCGGCGTGACCTACGAGCAGGCTGGTGTTTCAGTAGATGCAGGCAACAAATTTGTCGAGCAGATCAAGAAGAAGGTTGCCTCGACCAAACGCGTAGGAGCTGATGCTGCAATTGGCGGCTTTGGCGGTGTGTTTGACCTCAAGGCGTGCGGTTACACCGATCCGCTCCTAATTTCGGCTACTGATGGTGTTGGCACCAAGCTTAAGATTGCCCAGAGCATTAACAAGCACGACACAGTTGGTATCGATCTTGTTGCCATGAGCGTTAATGATCTCGTTGTGCAAGGTGCTGAGCCGCTTTTCTTCCTTGACTATTTCGCTTCGGGTCACCTTGTGCCAGCCACTGCTGCTGCGTTTGTGAGCGGTGTGGCCGATGGCTGCATTGAGTCTGGATGCGCCCTGGTTGGTGGTGAAACGGCCGAAATGCCCGGTCTCTATTCTGGCAATGACTACGACGTCAACGGAACATGTGTGGGTGCAGTTGAGCGTGACGCACTCCTGCCCTTGATCAATGAGATGGGCCCTGGTGATGTGCTACTTGGTATTGGCTCTAACGGTGTGCACTCTAATGGATTCTCCCTCGTGCGCAAGATTCTTGAGGTAGCGGGCCTGTCCTTCACTGATCCTGCACCATGGACAAATGGCAAGAGTGTTGGTGAGAGCCTCTTGGCGCCTACTCGCATCTATGTCAAGCCCTTGCTGCGGGCTCTTCGTGAGGCCGAGGGAATTCTTGGTCTTGCTCACATTACTGGCGGTGGCCTTGTTGAGAACGTGCCGCGTATGCTGCCAACCACAGTTGATGCTCACATTGACGTGCGCACTTGGGAATTGCCCCAGATCTTTGGCTGGCTCGGACGTGCCGGCAAGGTTCCCGTTGCAGATATTAGCAAGACCCTGAATATGGGTATTGGCATGGTGGTTGTTGTGAAGGCTTCCACCGCAGCAAAGGTTGAGGCGATTTTGAAGGATGCTGGCGAGCCTGTGTTCCGCATTGGTGAGCTTGTGAAGGGCTCTGGTAAGTGCGAGCTCTACAACACTGACGGCTGGTACTAGGAGATATAGATAAATAAAGCCATTCACGTTTTATTGTGACACCCGTCTACAAAAGAACTTACTACATCGTCAACTCATGGCATTTAACATAACATGCACAATTGAGAATTGACAACTACTGTGTCAATGTGTTCGCTACTCAATTGGTAGCAATCAGTTGTATAAGGACTTAGCACTTTCTATGTCTGATGGCTTAGCTTCTCGGTATTTGCGACTGGGAGTGGCTTTGAAACTACGCAAGCATGGGCTCTCGGCTACCTACAGGTTTACTAGATGACCTGAAATAATGTGTAGGCGCCAAAGCTATATGAATTTAATTATAGCTAGCTGGGCTGCGACCCACACTTAAGCGAGCTGCCAAGCTGAAAGACATTCAGCTATATTTAGAGACGCTGCTGGTGCTGCTACATATATGTACGCGGCTGCCAAGGGCATGACAGCAGCACCATTGTTGCCTACTCAGCATCCTCGTTTCAGTGCCAAGGGGTCAAAATCAAAAATAGCGTGAAAGTGACACGGCTGGCTGGGCGGTAAACTATAAGCAGGCCGCTGAACAAAACACAATACTACTGTAGTAAGTTACTTTTACGTGGGCCTCTTCAGCCGCACTAGCAGCAGGTGCGAGAACTCGCAAGTATCCAGCGCTAAAGTTATAATTGGCCCAGATAGCAATGTTATAAACTAAATTCAGGAACCTGGAAAATTAATCCGAGACATATTCTATCGAAGAAAACCCGCACTAATGTACCATAAGCTTAATGTCACCGATTGCCCGGAGCATCTCTACTAGCAGCTTGTTGTAACCAGGTGATTCATTTTTTTTTGGGGCAGCAGCTTAAATCCCCGCAACTAACTGCCTCCGGGCACGTGATATATGTCTCTAGACAGGGGGTAAGGGGTAGGCGGAGAAAAGGGTGATGACTAACGCATCCCAAGGGGGGCAGGGAGGAGGGAGGGTCTCTAAAAACTCAAATACACTTGCTCCATAAAGAGATACATGGGACCCCTCGAGCGGGTTTATATGCCTCCTCTCTTTTTTTTTGTTTGGGTTTGAGAGTGACTCCCCACGATTTATGTACGTACAATTAAGTGCATTAGCATCTCCATTAAACCCAATTGGGTAGCACGTCAACTTGTGGGGCAGGGTGGGTATCACAGATCACGGCATCTACTTAGCGGATGATCTATGACGCAATCTGATCTTGGCTCTGGCTCTAGATTGATGCTTGATTCACACCCTGCCCCCCTTTTCGCATTTTGGGTTTCATAATTGTAGCATTTGCCAATTTGGACATGTCAGACGCCTAACTACTAGCCGCCTTGGCTTAGGTTGGGTTGGGTTCGGTAGTGATGTGAAGGGGGGTGGTAAGAGCTTACGTAGGCAAAAAGTATGGAGGCTGCAGGCCTGCTGCACTTATCTTTTCCTATCTTGCCATGTGCGGGACCCGCAGGGCGGGAGGGTTAGCGACGTCGTGCGTGGGCCAAGTGCTAAAAATTATTAACGACCATGCTGCCCTCGCCTTGATGATGCGACAACTTTCCACCTTCCTGTGAAGATACTGTTCCAACTTCTCCTATTTATCGTCGTCACCCCGCCAGTATCTTCTCTGTTAAGTCGTCCCTGGTTGTTCGAGCTTCTTTGTTGCCTTGTCGGGTAATTCACTCTTAGTGCTTGATCCCCCTTGTATAGTACATTTGGTACTACTATATTGTCTTTATATTTGAACAGGTATTGTCGCCTGTCAAGTCTAGTTTGCACATTTTGAAGAGCAGCCTGTTCCAACTACTGAGTTCAGCTGCTGTCTGCAACGTCGACTATCCCTATCGCACTCGTTCTACCCTCTGCTTCTGGTGAGCCTTCCTTTTGCAGGACCGCTTGAAAGACTTCCGTTGATTTCAACGACGTAACAATCTTTCCCGTCAATACCTACAACCCCAGGATGATCCCTTCATCTAGGCTCTCGCTTGCCCAGCGCAAGTGGCAGGACATCGATATGCCTCTGACCACTATCACAGAGTTGCTGGTCCAACTCATGTCTGAGGACGAAGACGGAGCGCGGGCCGCTCTGCTAAGCCAGATTGAGGCACACACCGATGAACTCCAGGAAGCGTTTATGAGCCTTGACTTCGAAGACGTCGACGAATTAAATGCCAGCCATGGAGAGAACTTCTCGACTGTTGAAGCTGCTGAGGAATACCTTTATTCGGTGTGTGAACTCATTCAGACGCTGCGCACGCCGGATAGCAGTCCCAGCGTCGCTCCAAGCCGCAGTATCGACTACTTTTTGCATAGCTCAGGGATCCGGCCAGCGGGCATCGCTACCGGACTATCGCGGCTCAACTAATTATCCCAATTGTACCAATTTCGCACCTTTCTCGACACTATATTACCTCCCTGCTCGTTTTCTGTGCCACCGCATACCTAATAATTTGACCTTATATATCATACTACTCAATTTTGACTCTGTTCCACTCTATAGTTGCTAGCTCAAACGCTCACTTGCTCTTCTCCGACTCACCACCTCCATTCAGTGCTATAAGCTTTTCCCACACCGCATCAACTTTGTTCTTGAGATCTCTATCGTTGGCGGTGCGACCGCTGGCGGCCAGCTGCAAGCCCCACTTCATGCTACGCTCGACTACAGACCGAATCAGTGCCTTGTCGACAGACCTTGCAGTGAAAAAAATGCTATCTAGCGCTGCGGAAGCTGTAAGTCGTTTGCTCGGCTCACGCACTAGGCATCCACGGATCACCTCGTGTACAATAAACGGCACTGGTACGGAGCCCATACCACTCGTGGGGTGATCGACCACAACGTTTGGATCGAGGAGAACAGCAAGGTATTCGGTTCTCGTTGCCGCCTTGAATGGGTACCGTCCATACACCATTTCGTACAGGATACAACCACATGCCCACATATCACTTGCCTTGGTCACACGATAGTCCCGCCTGGCACAGCGCGCAGATATCACAATTGTCTCGGGAGCCATGTACGTGAAGGTGCCTATTGGGTCGGTACGATGAACTCCGACAGTATCCTCTTGAAGCTGGTCAGAGATTCCAAAGTCAATGATCTTGAGGCGGCCACGCACAAGCACAAAGTTCGCTGGCTTGAGATCAGAGTGAACAATGTCATGCGCGTGAACTGCCTCGACGCACTTCAGGACCTCGCTTCCCCAGTAGCGCAAAAATTCATAGTCCAATGGTATATTATCCTTCTCACGTGCCTTTAGGACCGTACGCATGTCCAGTTCGCCAAGCTCGAGCACCATGTATCCTTTGAGCTCGAAAACGCCATGGGCGAGCAATGATACGACATGCTGGCACCCAGACAGCGATTTCAGCAGGTTCACTTCACCTGAGAGCTGCCTTTCCATTGTGTTTTTCGGGGATGTAAACACCTTCACTGCAACTTTTCTGTTTGTAGTGCGATCCACCGCGTGATAGACAGTGCTGAATCCTCCTTGGCCAATTGCCTCGCCAAGCGCAACCTCGTGGCCACCAATGAAGACAATTGACTCTGGAGACGCGGTTGACAATTGTTCTTGATGTCTTGATTGTGTCGAGGGTGGAGCGCGTGTCAGTTTTGACGGCCCGCTCGATACTCTAGCCCCTACGGTCACGCGATTAAGAGGCAGAGCCACACGCCGTCGCTGCGACAGTTGACTCGGCAGTTTAGCAATGCGGCCAGGGCCAGCTGGAGATAGTTTGCTGATGCTTTGTATGTTTTGCGCGGGTGTCGCACGAGCTGAGGATAAAGATGAAGCGGGTATAGGCTGGTTCGCGCGGACTGTAGCGCCCCTGCTTATCCCCACAGCATTTAACGATCGCGACGCTCTGACAGCCTCTCTCTGGCCAAGAGCACTCGACGGCTTAGGTCTCATACAGAGCCTATTATAAAATAAAGTATAGTGGTGCTTACGACGATAAGTTGTATACACAGAGAGAGCCCTTACCCCAGCGGCCATCACCCTCAGGGGTTAGGACCGCTGACATGTGAAAAGGACCCGCTCAGTGATACAATCAGGACGAAACAAGTGAGAGTGGTCGTTTAAATTATGCAAGTTACGAGTCAAGCGACTGTAGGAGATGATGCCATGAATGAAATACACGTGAATGTCGACACTCCCGGTGCAATAACCATGCATCCAGATCTGAGGGCTCTGCTGAGCCTTGCGGTCCACAAAGATGAGCCAAGTCGAGTTTTCACGAAGCGTTTGGCTGATACCATTGAGCGATTGAATGAATACGGGCCAAATCTGACCCTGTTTAACAGGCCGAGAATGCTAGAGGGTCTGACAAGAGTTCTCAAGGCGAAGGTCGAGTACCTGAACAAAGACCTGGATGTAGCTATGACTGAGCTCAATATGGATCCTGATGAGTTCTTGACTCCACTTGAAGACGAAGAAATGCAGACGGCGTTAGCGAGACCGACTCTGCCCGCCTCTGACAGGAGCTCTATCCTTTCCGCTAGTTCTGCTGGGAGCAGCAGTCTCGGCCATCCAAACGCTGGTAGGCGCTCTCCTGTCACAGACGAGCCTCTACTTCGTCGAGAAAGGAGGCCAAACATGCGGAGAACTGTTCCCAGAAACCTACAATGGCGAATTGATGATATGTATGAGCCGTTTCAAGGCAGTCTGAGCGATGAAGGACCGTCACCTCTTGCCTATGAACCTAGAGAGAATCCAGCGGCGAGATCACAGGCGGCTCCTTTGTCGCATCCTGGAGTCAGGCGTGCCGTCCGTCCCGCCTCTCAGGATGATCCAGATCGGCAAACTTACGGCGAAACAGCTCACAGAGGTCCAAGAGGGCATGATGAATACGCACCGTTGAACGCTGCCAGTCAAGCCCAAGAGAACGCTGACATCTCGGAGAGAATGATGGCCAATACCCCTGATGCAGGCAATGTGGATGTGGAAGATCTGATTGGATCAGATGCCGACATAGATTTGGGTATCAACGACGAAGCAGATGATGCCAATATGTGGGGCGGCGAAAGCCGTCCGGAGTTTAGGAGGAGAGTAGGCGTTTCTGGACAGGGTACTGGCATGGAAGGCGATCAAGATCCTGCTATCGTCGGAGCTCGTCGATCTAGACCGTTGTCTTTCCCTAGATTTGACCGGGAGACTATAGTCGATAACCTCACTTCCGATCCTAGGAACGCAGGAAATGCCGTGGCCATTCTTGAAAGGATTCTTGCAGCTCAGACCATCATGTTGGCGCGAGCCCGAAGAAGGCGCAAGCGCACCATGATGCTGAGAAAAATGCGTAAACTGCATACTTTGTTCGACATTCGGTTGCCGCCTCCGCAGTTCTCTGCAAAGATGAGAAGGAGAGGTGGCAAGCCTCAGCCCCTCTCAAGCGGCGGTACCCTAGCGCAGCCTAATAACGGCCAAAGTCCTAGACCAGTTTCCCAGACCACTGGAGCTCCACTATCACCAGCTGAGGGAGCAACGGCTCGAGGGGGGCAGGTAGACAATCAACAGGGTGGTTATGACGAGGATGCTATGGGCCAAAGTCTCAATAACGACCAGGGTTTTTCGCAGCCCCCGTCGATGATGGTGGATATGGATGCTACGGCGGCAGCAAGGCGCCCACACCTTTCGGCCCGTGAAGATAATATAACTGGTTACTCTGTGCATTTCCCTGTTTTCCCTGATAGCCGAGAAACGTCCACCACTGGTTTAGCTCGTCGACATGGAGATACTGCCTTTGCACGTCGCGAGCGGCCAATGACGGCGATTGAGTCACTTCAAGCCAATGCCAGCCTGATACAAACCCCCAGAAGCATTATGATTTCCGGAGAGCAATCGGAGAGCAATCAGAGCTCCCGTGATCAATTCCTCCATCCAGCTAATGCTGCAACTAGGGCAGGTATCAGGGGAAGACGAGATCACCAAGAAAGCGGCACTTTAGACGTCGAAGAAGCGGACCCCTTAGAGCTGCTCTCAGAGGACGAAATGCATTATACACCGGGCCACACACCTGAGCCAACATCACCTCCATCTTACATGGACGCTGTGCCTGAGGATGTGCCTCGCCTTTTACCTGGGCGGCCAGTGCCAAATCATTTCAAGCCCCGGAGGCTGCCACTGACCGATAGCCAGATGCAGTCTTTAAATAAAAAACGCCTGCACCGCGAAGAGGCGGTAAATCATGCAGTTTACCAGTCAATTGAGAGGAACGCAGTGAATAGGTCAGTCATGTTTGAGACATTGATCGACGATCCGTTAAGGAACTTCTCGTTCGGTCCGGGGTTCTACTCGTTAATTGGCCTCACCGAAAAAGACTGCATCGAATTGAATCAGGAGTTTGGCGGGGATATTGAGATAACCTTGACTGATCATGCTCCGACATTTCCGCCAGATGTATCGTCTCGCCCGCGAAAGAAAAGAACTGTATTGCCCTCGCAAAGTAGGGGTTCTCAATCGTTTGCGATTGGTACCCACGAACCAACGCAAAGCTCTAGTCCGTCTCAGCGAGACCAGGCCTTTATTGGTTCTGGTTCACTAGATAGCGTTATGTCGGTGCCAGAGGACGCAAGTGGATCTGGACTCATTCTGCCAGCCGCCGAGTCGAGTCCTCTGCAAAGTCAAATTCGAAGCGAGTCTGATTCAATTCATGAGATTGGTGTAGACGCAGGGAGACGAACTCCCGCAAATGCTGAAGAGACGCCATCGTCAGCGCCATCCTCTCCGCAGGTATTCTTGCCAAGCTCAGACAAGTGAATGGGCCACTCCGACCTTTGTTTTTCTTCTGAGCGACCGAACAAAATTTGACAGGCAATGGTCTGGCTGATAGCTCTGCATTAGGGTCAATCGATAAGCAGCTAACCAAATATTTCTAGAATTATGATGCATTTGTTTTCCTTGCCATCTTCATCCTCTATAGAAGACGAAATAAGTTAATCAAGTTTGAGTTATACATAAAAATTAGCCAATTACGTCTGGTGCACGCCACGAGCCCACCAGGGGATATCAGGGCCCGCAGACAACCAATATTAACTGGTTTACTCCTGGATCTTCTGCGAACCGCGCAGGAGACCAGTGCGGCGAGCAGCAATAAGACCAACCTTCTGGCCAGGAACGGCACCACGGGCAATGGTGGAGGCCTTACCAATGTGCTGGTGGTTACCACCACCGTGAGGGTGATCGACGGGGTTCATAGCCACACCACGAGTGCGAGGCCACGAGTTGCGCTTGACCTTGTACTTGTGGAAGGCGTTACCAGCCTTGAGGAGGGGCTTGTCAATACGACCACCGCCAGCAACGACACCGACGACACCACGCACATCGGAGGAAAGAATCTTCTTAGAGCCGGAGGGGAGCTTGACACGGGTCTTGTTCTCATCGGGGTTGTGGCCAATGACAATCACGTAGGAGCCGGAAGTACGGCCAAGAGCACCACGGTCACCAACCTTCTGCTCAACGTTAGACATGATGGTACCCTCAGGGACGCTGCCGAGGGGCAGGATGTTGCCCACAGCGAGAGCAGCCTTCTTACCGGCGAACACGAACTGGCCGGTGTAGACACCCTCGTTGGCAATGAAGGTCTCGGTGCGGTACTTGTAACGGTAGGGGTCACGGAAGACCACCTTGGCGAGAGGGGCACCACGGCCAGGGTCGTGGATGATCTCCTTCACGAGACCACGGATGTAGCCGTGACGCTCGGCGTAGTCGAGAGTACGCAGCTTAGCGGCACCCTTGCGCAAGCGCGTGTGGGCCGAGAAGATCGCACTGTGCTTTCTCTGGGCTCTAATGACGCGACCCATTTTTGTAGTGTGGAAAGTGTGAGAGAGAGAAGAAGAGGAATATTTTGGTAATGGCGATATTCAGCTGTGACCGCTTAGCACACACAGGCTGGGCTACCTAAGGCTACTACTAAGGCGGGACTTTCTCTGGTGAGATTTTTCATTTTCAATCCGCCTAACAATCGCATGTTTGGTTTCCGCACAACATCCAACTTTACATTAGTCATACTGTGAGTCGCTCTGGTAATCAAAGCCCTAGAGCCCTATGTAATTCAATATCCCAACAAATGAAACGCGTTTGAATTCGCTTCGGTTAAGTCACGTGTTGCTCATGTGACCTCCCACCGGCCGGAAACTCTCTTGCCGCATCATCCGCCCCCACCACAGTATCGCCCTTCCCCCCCCCACATCTGTGGGCTGCTTCCAGATTTGGCGCGCCGCCTCACCCCACTTAGGATTTTATTGCAATGCAAATGCGCGGCAACGCAACTGCAAGGAAAGACTAATTGAAAGACAAGGCTAGTTGTAGGTAGAGTCTCGTCCAGGCCCGCTGCAGGGGGGGAAAGGAACGCAAGCCAAGCTCAGATAGGAAATGAGGAATTTAAGTGCAAGCTTTGAACTTGAACCTCGGCTTCCTTGGCAACTTGCGAGCTTGCGATCCGTTGCGAGCGATTTAATGGCAAGATCAAGTATAAGACCTTGTAGTGTTAAAGTTTCACCCTAGAAAACGCGGTAGTTCATGATAGTTTGAACCTGTTCAAGACGCGTGATACTATGTTGTGAGCCTTTGCCTCGCTGTGCAAGTAGAGCTGCATCATATTCCTTCACATACTCCTCTGGGTAAATGTGTAGATATAGCTGATGCTTTTCTCTCTGTTGAGTTGGCGATTTTGCACATGAGTGATATGCGCGTATGCAATGTCTCATGCATAAAGAGGTACAGCCCACTGTGGTGTATATGCGAGTCAAGGGAAGCCCCCCCTACCCTACCCTACCTACCACCACTCGGCAGGTATGCAGCCAATCTGCTGGAGTTGAAAAAAGGGCGGGCGGAAACAGAATGCGAAGAAGAGGAGTAAAATAAAAAGTCTAAGGAAAAAGTCCCAGCGCCTGCGACGGGGTCATGCGTAGATAAAAAAAAGTCTAAATAGAAATGAGTTTTGAAAGGCTAGTTGTTGAGCGTAGCCATGCCATGCTAAGCCGCATCATCAGCGGCAGTCGCGGGTGTCGCGGGAGCAGTTTCGGCAGGGTTAGCCGATTTGATGGGCTCCTCACGATCTATGCGGACGCGACTGGTTGCAAGTTTCGGATGCAAAGTGGCCCCACGAAGCTCAGCGCCTTCAAACACTGTAAGTGCTTTATCACGAAGGTCTTCGCCGACATAGATGATCGCGAACGTCTTCGCCGGAAGTTCCTTTTGAGTACCAGACTTGCTGCGAACCTCACGGCTTGGCTTGCGAACGAGCGTCACTTTGACATCAGGGGCAAAACCATCGAACAATTCGGTAAGATCTGCGGTCTCAGTTTCGTTGGGGACATCGATATAAATAGAGTCATGCACGGGCTCGAGGCGCGTACGGCGCACGCCGGTGGACGAGCCACGTTTTGTGACATTGGAAGAAGCAGAATTGGTCAGGTAAGAAGAAGACGAAGGAGAAGGAGAAGAAGATGCTCCTTTGGCTACCTTGGTAGTGACCGGTCCTGGGCTTGGCGTGCTGGTCGCCTGAGGAACAGGAGGACCCGGAGTCTGAAGACCCTCCATTTTGGCGCCAACTGGGCGAGAGCCAGACTCTGTAGACGCCTGCGACAATGATGCCGCTGTAGGCAAATTCGAAGAGGATGATGCAGAGGGCTTGGTAGTCACTGTCTTGGCCGGGCGAGGGGCGGCTGGTGCGAGCATGACGCCGTCATACGCCTTGCGCAAGGCGTCTTCGCCAGCAGTTTTAGCCTCTTCCGAGGTGAAAGTAACAAATGCAAAGCAAACGCGTCGTCTCTCTTTCGCAACGCGGTCGTACTGGACGCGCTTAAATACCTGGATGCGAGGGACCGGTTCGCCCAAAACAGCGAGCAGTTCAGCCTTGGTGAGACATTCGGGGAGGTTTCCGACGAAAATACGAAGGTCGCTCACTGCAAATGCTGGCGTTGCCTTCGTTTCCGAGTTGGATTCGTTGGCTGAGCTCGACATGCGGGTATGCAAGATGCACCTATCACGAGAATGCAATCACTACTGACAAGGTGCCGAACGGCCTAACGCTGGTTCAGCTCGAAACCAAGCCTGCTCAAAAAAAGCTCAACTAGTGGGGTGGTTAAGTGAAAAAAAGCTTTTTCTCGCACCTTTCTTTCGTGCGAAGAAGAGGGAGGGAGGAGGGGGAATCGGGTCCGAGGGGGGGTTGGGTTGGGTTGGGAGGAGAGGTCTCGCTAGGCAGGGGAACGTGGCGATATGCAAGCCTTTTCTTCACACAAACTAAGAAAGCGAATTCACAATAGAGTACTCCTAATGAGGGCTCTTGAATCTACTTTGAGAGTGAACGGGGTTCAGGATAGTGATTGAGAGTGTGGAGGTGACCTGATTTATATATTTGTTTTGATGAATTTTCTTGATCGCCTCTTGTCACTTCCATGTCCGGCGGTGGTAAGGGTATGGTCGGCATCCTGCGGTGGGTTGGGAGAAGCGCGGGACCCCGCTCGTCGGGTCCCTTGAGGCTTATCCTGAGTCTCTGAGACAAGTGTTGGGAGCGAAAAATTTATACATCACTAAACTATGATAAATTGATTTAGCCTATTCATGTTGATGTATTTGCATGCAATGGCCCTGACTCTCAAACAGGCGATCGTGCGATTATCGCCCTAACCCGGATGCAATTTCCAGACAGTTCCATGTGCTGCTGTGCCTGTCGTGGGTGGCCCATGAGGAGGGGGATCTCCTGCGCGGCTAGTCGAGGCGGTTCGAGAAGCTGGGCAGCTTTAACCCACTCTTCATATGATACCTTCAACGATTCTACGAGCTGGACTCAATCATTTTTTGTTGGTGCTATTACTCAATTGGTGATATCGTGGGGGCCCGATCGCCTCTTGACGATCTGCCTAAGCCGATCTCATGTTGGTTGGCGTCCCTCCCCCGTCTGGCCTACGTTAGTTCTCCCACTCCTGCGCGCGCTTATTTCGCTAGTGGTCTAGGGCATGTAACCGCTCGCTTAGATTCCCAGCCTGCTGACGGCATGGGGCCTTCCTGCATGCTTGGCCCCTTGGGATTTCGCCCTTGACAATCGGGGACCCGGTGGGACATACATAACGTTTACCAGCTTAACCACTCCTCGAAGCATCTCGAGCGCCACTCACCCGCCCAGGCGAACATAGAGTCGTCGTATATGTTCGTTAATGACAATAAGTAAGTACGGAAGTTTGAATAGTGTAGGTAATTTTTTTTTAAAAAAGTCTTTTTTCAATTTAAGTCAATCTTTTATCCCCGCGAAAACTCACGATCGGTTCGATCAGCTATGACCCTTAATGTAGCCTAGCTAGGCCCTACACTTTCCTTTCCGAGCCATTGGGCGCATATAATCCTGCAGCTTAAGCTTAAGCGGGAAATCTGGAAAAACGTGTAAGAGTTGCAGTAAGCCCTTGCCCAAGGCGGAGAAGTACTTAGTCTTTAAACTGCTAAACTTCCGCCCCCACGGCGCTCCAGTAAAAAGTCGCACCGACTGATGCGGCTGATGACCCCGTGAACTAAATTTTTCCTAGCCCGAGCCGCGGAAGAGTAAGGGCCCTGAGGCGCCTTTTTTCTAAACCACATCCCACTCGGCATACACATACACATTATTTGAGACTAGCCACGAACCAATTGCTTCAATTTCATATACCATCACGCTGCGGGTATCATCTGCACAGCCTGCGGGTACAAGCTGCGAGTTCAAGCTGCGAGTCCAAGCTGCGGGTACAAGCTGCGAGTACAGGCTGCGAGTTTACGCTGCGAGTTAAGGTTGATTCACCTGCCGGCTGCTGCCTTTGCCGGATCAGGTAACCCACCACTTTTCACTTCGGTAAGTCAAGGGCCCACTCACGTGCTTTTGTGCCGTTAGAGCCGAAGGTGGGCGGTACCCTTCCCTGGCGTCTCTGGCGAAGGTTTGGTCTGTGCTTTGTGCACGACGACAGGCTCGAAAATCTTGCATATGCTAGAGACGTTTGCCAAGTCGGCAATTGATCTATCAAAAGACGTAAGTGTAACTTCTATACTTTTGGGGGGTATATTCGTGTGCGCATGCAGCTCTCGACAACCGTTGCATAGTTATCAATCTCCTGCCTTGATGGAGGGGGTTTAACTCATAGCTCTACCAGGGGGGATCCCTGACCAGGAGGATAGCCAAATTAGCATGCGTCACTGTGCATAGTCATTCTGCCCAATAAGTACCGAGGTGATGATGGACAGGTCGACCCTGGGTACTGGGTACTGTATCATGCAACCCCTGGTCCCTGTATATGTCAAGGGCTAGGCCCCCATCCCTTGTCGGGAAAATCCTTGGCAAATCAGAAAGTATCGCTTATTTTTCTGATTCAACTTTGCTCCTGGTAAATTTCTGTGAGAGTCATGTATCTAAAGCTGTTAAAACTCTTCTCCTCTTTGAAGCTTGGCAGCGACCCCTGCGTGCGTCACCACTTCACCCTGTGTGACATTGCAATATGTGCATGGTCTCCTTGCTAAGTGGCTAAATTCGGGCAATTCCTTCGTGCCATTAGTCTCTTTTGGGGTAGCAATCTATAAAATTAAGCCTAGGACTATATTTCATGCGGAGTTGCTTCAAATCCCGAATAATTGTATACTATTGGCCAATCCCTTTCAAGCGACTCGTCGGTAAAATCTGTAAATTCTATTCTAGGACAATCTTTCATTATCATCGCCTAAGCATTGTGGTCTCAATTCTAACCTATTCCTATCTGTTGTCGCCATCCCAATGGAATTCTAATCTCTGACAATTTGTTCGCCACACGGCTTTGACAATTGTGGGTTTCGGCACGTCCGATGCTTCGTCGCTAATCCGTCTACACAACCCGCGTTCAGCGGCTATCTCCAGATGGCGTCTTTGATTTCAATTTAATTTCAGAGTTTATTCAAAAAACTGTCACTTGCCTGCAGCTGCATCGCCCCGGTGTCATCTCCATCTGCCATTATGTACTATTTCCCCAGCCGTGTCTATCGGTTGCGCTTAACGAGGAAATTACCGTCACTCAATGGCGATTAATTTAGCCGGCCACTTCAAGGAGTCTCGATCTAGAATTGGGCCTAGCAACTAGTCAAGACACTCCGCCATTGGCTTCATAGACATTGTAGTACGGGGTTAACTACTGGTAAGCGCATACTGATGGTCCTGTTTAAAATATTATATCCAATTGCAGCTTCCCTGCTTAAGGTGCCTTTCGTTGTACATGAATATTAGCCACCAGATCGGGTTATGTGCACGTGACATCACCTCCGAAAAGGCCGGAGGAAACTGAAGCTGGAGCTGACAAAAATCACACCTCAATATCCAGCCCAAGTGAAATTCATCAGCTTGTGTGTGAAAGGGGAAAACAAGACCCAGTTGTGTGTGTGTGTGCATAACTACGAAATGCTGGTATTAACTCCGCCGAAGCAGAAACGAAAATAGAACAATAATAATAATGTGCATACTACGTCGGGAAACTGTTCATGTTCATGTTCATGGCTGCTGAGCAGTTCGCTCTTTGCTAGCCGCAATTACACTGGCCGCGCGACACAATGTCGCCGGCTCATCTCAGACATAGACGTTCGCGTTCACCTTCGCATCCGCATTCAAACAAAAGCTTCTCTGAAACCTTTGGTTGATTTAGGCAGAGGCCTTCTCGGCACGCTTGGCAGCAAGTGCCTTGGCAGTGCCCTGGAGAGCCCAGCGGTGGTTACGACGGAACTTGGCGTCCACACCACGCATAGAAGGGTAACGGAAGCTCTTAGGCTTCTTGATGCCGTTCTTGTGAGCCTTCTTGTTTTGGTTGTGGTTCGTGTGGTTCTTTGACTTCGACATGGCGAAAACGGGTGCAGAGAGTAGGAGGAGCGAGCGAAAGAAAGTCCACTTCTGGGCGTGGGACCCTCCACCTACAAACGCATATCTCGATATAGGCAACTTCGCTTTATCTCCTCTGGCTCTCTCCGTTGGAGTAAGCTTAGCTTAGCTTGGCTTGGGGTTTACGTAGACAAATAATAACCTGGTACGGTCAACTCGACCACGTGATGCCTCAGAGCCCCCAGCCCTATTCAATGACCATCATCACAGGAACCGTCCTAGCCAGAGGGTATGAGCTGCGATTGCGCATACATCAGTACCATCACTATGATCTCGTAAATCAGTAGGTTGATAACAAGTCAAGTATAACATAGAATTTTAAGCTTGAAGATCCTTATATATACCAGTGAAGAACTAATTCGTGCACATGAGATACATCAAAAGAAGAACTTCAATTGTTTTGAGAGCTGTTTAGAAGGCTGTTGTTATTTTTGTTGTGAAAGGACAAGCAGAAAGCTCACCTTGCAGCGGTACTATGAAATCACCAAGAACATACACATGGTACTAGTGACGCATTGCCACAGCACCAAATGTGAACGCTCGAGGTCCAATTAAGTTGCCGGGATTTTACTTCAGCTTCTCGAACAGCGGCTCGGGAATGTGCTCGTTCAGGCAGTGTTGCCAGTGGAAGAACTCCTCAACGCAGTCCTCCTTGTACTCACGGTCTTCATAGCCCTCCTCTTCCTGAGCAGCGAGCACACGCTCAGTGCATTCATCGAAGTGGTGCTTGAACTCCTTGCAGACGCCTGCGGTGAACTTCTCACGGAGAGTCTCGAGAGGGTCGACGGTCTCTTCATCATCGTCATCGTCATCATCATCCTCATCCTCGTCCTCATCCTCATCTTCTTCCTTGTCCTCCTCTTTGTCCTCCTCCTTGTCGTCGCTGTCGTCTTCATCATTGGACTCCTTATCGTCGTCCACTTCCTCGGGCTTGGCGCCGCTGTCTCCAGAGACTTCGACCTCCTTCTCCTTGGTCTCCTCGGCGTAAGCCACGGAGGGGAAGAGCTCCTCCTTCAAATCGGACCAGAACGTAGCCAGACTCGACATATCGTGAGCTATGATCTTTGGAAGTTAGTTAATAATGCTGGCTGTTATTGGTCGGGGTGGTGGGTGGGCCGAGATCCTAGCCAGTGAGAGCGTTGGAATCGCAGCTCGAATTATCCCCCAGCCATTGCTGCAAATATTTGATGTGTAATATGATCACGTGTTCGGTGCTTCTTTTCAAACGCTCGATTATCTCCGGTGTAACCATTGCATTAATAGTGTACCAAAATAACAGTAACGTCATTTTGTTGGTATTAACAGTTTTCTATAGGTAGGATAAAACTTGGATAAATTAATGCTACGAATAGACTTAGACGCGAGTGGCAGCCTCGAGAGCCTTGCGGCGCTTCTCGATCTTGGCCTGGGCCTTCTGGCCCATGATACCACCACCCCACTTGCGGCGAGAGTCGTCGAAGGCAGGCACCCAGTTGGCCTCAATGGCGCTCACGAGCTTGCTGAGAGTAGCAGCATCCTCGGAACGAACGTCAACGAGAGCAACAACGGCGGCCTGCTTCTGGTGCACAAGAGTACCGAGACGAGCCTTGCCCTTCACAATAGCGAAAGGAACACCCATCTTGCGGCAAAGGGCGGGGAGGAAAACAACGAGCTCGACAGGGTCGACATCGTCGGCAATGAGAACAAGCTTGGGCTTCTTGTTCTCAATGAGGGAGGTGACGTGGTTGAGACCGTACTTGACAACGTAGGGCTTCTCGCTCACATCCTCCTTCTTCTTGCCCTCGGCAATAGCGAAGGCCTCCTTGCGGAGACGCTCCTTCTTGTCGGCGGCAGTCTCAGGACGGTAAGCGTTGAGGAGCTTGAACGCCTGCGAGGCAGTGTTCTTGTCCAAAACGGTCTTGAACTGAGCGATGGCAGGGGGCACCTTGAGACGCATGTTCAACACCTTGCGCTGGCGCTGAAGACGCACGTACTTGGGCCACTTGACGTAACGGCTCAGGTTGGCGGGAACACGCACATCCTGGCCAATGCCAAGAGCCTTAGGACGGGCCTCGATCAAGGGGTTGGCGCTCTTGGTGCTCTTAGCCTTCTTCTGGCTACCGGGGGCAGGAGCCGGGGTCTTTGAGGTTTTCTTAGCAGCGGGCTGGGTCATTGAGTTAGTATTCTGTGGGTCCTATATGATCCCAAGAAAGAAAAAAACTCTACAGTCTCTGCGGCACGAGACTCAGCACTAGCTAGTACTTTGACGGTACTTTGTAGAAGAGAAAACTGGTTCTCGTTCACAGAAGAAGCTGCTCTCACAGCTACCTGTATTTGCCTTCTTCTCTCATGGAGAACAGGGATTTCAAAAACTTACCATTTCGAAGATGTGTGATGAGGAGGAAAGTGAAAAAACCTCGCGAGGTGAAATTTTAGTCCCCTCCCCTAGCCAGAGAGGTGTGAGTGGGAGTACATAGCGTCAGCATTAAAAACGCATAAGCTCTCGTCAGCGTTTGTGACCACCTGATCATTTATTGTGTTACTGTGCTTTAGGCTGTGCAAACCATCGTTGCTTATCTAAAGCCCTAACAGCCCAACAACCGCTGCCTGGTAGCATGTAAAGTTAATTCCAAGCTTATGATCGGCATACATGCGTCAAAAGCTAAATGCATTAGAATACCTGAATTCATGACGGGCGAGGAACTCGGCAATCGGGAATGCACTGCCATGCGGCTGATTATCGCCAGTTTTCGCAGCCAAGAGGCTTCGAGCGCGTACGACCATAGGGACTCGTACGCTGAGCTCTGTGCTTTTTGACTCTTCTTCGAAAATATCTCGCGTGTTTAGACGCGTCGAATATAACCCGAATCTTAGACGCGTTCGATCCCACGCTGAGAGTCCTGCGGCTTTTTAAAATATTTTTTTTTTCTTTTCTTTTTCTCTAATTTAGCTCTTTCCTCGTTATCGGATTTGTTCTGTCACATTTTGTTTCCGTCATCTTTCCTTATCTTGCCTCCTGCAAGCTGAAAATCATCATCATAGATCAGTCACTCTTCACCATATAGTCAGCCCTCCCAAGCATACAAGCCCACTACAACTATCATCAAGGTACTCGGAAAAATAAATGGATCCGAGCATACGGCTCCAGCTCTCCAACCTTTGCGGGTCTTTGAGCCTTGCTTGTTGGGTAATCTTGCTGTTGCCGCAACTGCTTGAACAGTGGAGACTCAAGAGCGCTGAAGGTATCTCCATCGGATTCATCTCGGCGTGGTTCCTTGGTGACCTTGCTAACCTTGCTGGGGCACTATGGGCACACCTTCGCCCTAATGTGATTTTGCTCGGAATGTGGTTCTGTTTCAGTGACACTCTTCTAATAATGTCGTATGTGTACTACACAAATTTGCATGAGAAGTTGATGTTGGGCCGAAGATCTCGCACCCAGCAGCCTACCGACGCGTTGCGCGACGAACAGCTTGGGAGTGCTACGATTGAATCTTCAATTGGTGCTGTGAGCACCACTCCGTTGCTCCAAGACTCTGCGAGCTCCTATTCCTCAGGATCAATTCCCCTTCCTGCCCCCGTAGTGGGAGCCTTGACCAGCAGTGGTGGTCCAGGAAGCGCCAGTGCGAGCCTGAGCGAGCACCGTCATGAAAACTGGCTCTTGACAACAGGATTGCCGACGGTTTTTGTGTTGGTTGTGGCAACCTTGAGCTTTGCTATTTCTGACTCTGCCCCACCAAGTGACGAGGTCACAACTGGGCTAGGTCCGCAGATCCTTGGCTATATCTCTGCCCTTTTTTACCTATGTGCCCGAATTCCACAGATCATTCAGAACCATCGACGACGGTCTGTGGAGGGCCTGTCGATGGCTTTCTTTGTACTTAGCTGCCTAGGCAACCTCACTTATGCCGGCCAGATTCTCGTGTACCGTAACGATCGTGAGTGGGTCGTGTCCTACATTCCCTGGCTGATTGGTTCTCTTGGTACCATTATTGAGGATGTGACGATCTTGCTTCAATTCCATATTTACAAGGCGCTTTACTAGCCTGCCGGGTACTACCTGGCCTACCTGGCTGGCTGGCACCACCACCTGACTTTCATGACCTTTTATTTTTTGATAAAGTCAATCTCACCCTATTTATCTTGTACACTAAATATCATCATTGCCTCATATAAAAGAGTTCCTTTGATTTCATGGCTTGTTCTTTTATTGTTACGGAATGTTTGTTCTGTACATATACATCTTTTATAGCTCCTCATGATCAGGCTGGATGGGCTTCTGCGCCTCGGAAGCCTTGCCGCTCACCGGCCCAACCTGCTCTGGCATTGCCATGATATTGGCAGCGAGTGCTGTCCAGCCGGTGAACTGCCGCGCTCCCTTTGCCGCGCCGGTTTCACCATCGTACTGCTCCCATACGTAGCCCGTTTCGAGCCAGCGCTCATAGACATTTCCAGCGACTAGAACACGCAGCTCGGCGTACATATCTGCGGCGCGGCGACGGACCTCTGGGCTGGCTGTGGGAGCCGAAGCATAAAATTCGAGAGCATTGAGCACCAAGAAGTTCATTTGTACCCATACAGGTCCGCGCCAGTAGTTCTCACCAGCCCCAAAGAAGTCGTCTGACTTACTCAAGCTACGAATGCCACCAACAGACCAGAGCTGTGCCGGATCGCGAAGCTGAGCCATAATCGCAAGAAGCTTCTTCTCATCAGCAGGGTCCACAAGCTTAAGCATGAAAGGAAGATGCGTCACGTAGCCGCGGTGGCACACGTGTACGTCTTCCTCAAACTCGTCAACGGCAATGTCGCAGAAAGCCTCATTCTCCTTGCTCCAGTGAGCACCAACGAGGTTTGCAGTCACATCCTCTTGCACTTTAGCATACTTAGCCGCATCAGCGCTCTCACCGAGCACGCTGGCGATCTGTTCGAGGGATGTAGCCATCGCACCCACCCAGCTTAAGAGATCCACGTGAAGCTCACCATCACTTGGCTCAGTCGAGCGTGGGTAGTCGTCCATGCCTGAGGTCAGAACATGTGTGGGCGTGCGTCCTCTCCAGCGGTACGCTTGCTTTGGAGCTGGCAGTACGCGGTCGAACTCAACCACCTCGCCGCGTTGGCTGCGACGGAACCAGTTGAAGTGCGTCTGTAATTTGGGATATAGAGCTCTGAGGTGCTCAACAACGCGGGGGTTAGCAAACGCGGATTTTCCAAGGTGTGCTAAGAACATCACCGGGGTCGGTGGATTAGCATAGGTGTTGTGTTGGACACGGAACTCGGCAGGTACGCGGTTACGTGCCTCGGGTCCAAGGATTTGTTCGCGAGCGATCCATCCATCATCATCCATAGCATCAAACCATGATGAGACAATGTTGAGACATAGCTCAGTGTCAAGAACATGCATGCTCAACAGGTGGAAACCCTCGTCCCAGTAAAATCCACGGGGGAAGAAAGAGCGCGAAGGGGTCATCGAGTAAAGTTCATGAGCCGGCACCGTTTCGTGTGATTCCAAGTCGGTCTCGTCAGACCCGACGAGAGAGTCGCCATAAAAGTAGCCAATTCCACCGGCGAGGTTCGACAGCATCTCGCGAGCGAATGCCTCGTGCTCAGGTGTGTTGAATGGCGGCTGCAAGGGGAGCGCAGAACTGATCTGTTCCTCTTGAGTACCGATAACCCGCTCAATCGCGGCGTCAAAGTCCTTCTCCTCATGATTGAAGCGCAGGTTGAATTCGAAGGGACCCTTGAATGTCTTTTGCACAAGGTGGAATCGACCGCCGAGATCCTTGTTGTCTGGCAACGACAGACCAGCCCACACAGGCAAAAATTCCGCGAGAGACTGCAGGTCGTCACCGAACTTCTCTACCATACGCTGGAGCTCATCCTGGACGATTGTCAAGTATATCTCCTTGGCCTTCCAAGCGTGATCATCGGGCACATTCAGGCAGAAGTAGTGTGCGTGGTCCGCTCGCCGACCACTAGAGATTCCGAATTGAGCAAGGTCATCAACGTTGAACTCGGGCAGATTACCCTTTCCTTCGGTCACGGTGAGCTTGAACTCGCCGAGCTCAGGACTGTTGCCAACCAAGTCAACATCGCCCTTGATACCCAAGCGACCGAGCTTGGACTCAAGCTTAAGATCACCCTCGCCCTCGAGCGCTGAGTAGAATATCAGCGTTTGTGCCTGCTCGGCGGGCTGTTCGCCTCGGATTCGCGCCTCCCAGCCTTGACCATCCTCAGACTTGACAAGGTCAATGGTAAGGTTCACCTTCTGAAATTCGTCAACAATGACCTGACGACCACCAGTGCGGGCATCATAATGAGTCCACCCATATTTCGAGATATCGTCCTCCATGTTTGCTTCATGTCGTAGCTGAGGGAAACCCTCAAACGTGTCGCTAGCATACCACATGAGTCCCGTCAGGAGCGAGTGTGGTACCTGTGGGCGCATGCCGAAATATAAATTCGGCCGGTATGGACCCCAGAAGAGTGAAGGATCGACCGCGGCCACGGCCTCGACGCACAACGCGCCAAGTGCGAGTTTCCACTGCATTTGGCACTTTCACGTCGTACTGTAACTTAAACGCTGGCCTCACGCTATGGCTAGTCACGGAGATTACTACGGCTGTCAGTAGCCCTAACCACGATAATTAGTAGAGGGTAAGTGAATACGGACATTTGTGTAAGAGGACGCGAATATTGATATTTTTTTTTAAAGTTGGCTCGCGAAGGTATGGAGATCTTAGAGTAAACCCCTTCTTTCGCCTGCTATACGGAAAGTCTCATCTGGTCAAAAGAATATTAGTATGCTATGGTTAATAAATATCTAAGTGAACCCATCAGTGCGTCGTTTCTTCGCCTTGGGCTTCTTCTTTTTGGTTGCCGTGCGAACCGCAGGAAGTGGCTGCGAGAACGCCATGGCTGATGCCGATTCTTCTAGCACTGAATTTTGATCATCGGCGGGCTGCGTCATTGCGACGTTATCAGGCTGCGATGCGGTTGCTTTTCGAGTTGATTTTCGCGTCGGTTTACGGATCTTCCGTACTGTTTGACTAGCAGAAGAAGCTTCTGGTTCCACTCGACTGACCGACTCGGTAGGCTCTAGGTGTGCAGCGAGCGGCCATTTGGAAAGCAGCTCTTTAGTTTGTTTAGTCCACTTGGTTTCTGGAGGGAGTTGCATGGCAAGCTTTGGAGCTCTAATAGCGCCTAATCCCTCAACGATTGTATCTATTTCAGCCATGCGTCGATCAATTTGAATCTCGGACGCATCGCGAGCTTTCAATGGGTCGACCCAAATTTCAACGCAAAACTCGCGGACTTGATCCAAGTTTTCAAACCCAAGAGCCGCAAGAGCATCTTTATGTTCCTTCTCTGGCGCTTTCTCAAAATGCAAAGGTGGCCGCCTGAGCTCGTAAATGTGCTTATACATGTTCTCGAAACTCGCGACCCAGGCCTTGTTCACCGGGGTGCTCAGATCCCAGTCTCTCTGAGGAAGTAGATAGTCCGCGACCGGAGTGGGATCAGCCGCAGGTAAGGTATCATCATCAACATCATTTTCCACAAGTGTTTGCCTGTAGAGGCCACCCTCGCGGGCCACCGAGTACAGTTCAACCGTTGCGTCCTGTTCGATCACCAAATGGCTCTGGGTGACAATTGTCGGCCAACCATCGACATAGTAGGGGTCACACATGGAAACTGGTAGTTGGTATGTTTGTTCACGGTCAAATGTCCAGAAGCGGTTCAAGGGACTCACACCAGACGACACCGTCACAAGGTCGCTACCCTTGTAGGCTGCGACGTGAAGCGAGGCACTAAAATCTCGCGAGTTAACTCGATGATCTTGCGACAGAACAACCTGCGGCGCTCGCATGTCAATCCACATAAGATGATAACTCGTGAGTGCCCATACATCTGGAGATGATGCTGTGCTCGGCGCAACTCCATAAATCTCTGTTTGTCGATCAGGAAACTGTAACACAGTTGCCCGTGTAGACGTTCGCATGTCAACAATTGCAATTTCATATCTGTTACTCCATAGCAATGCTTGTGGACTATCCTTAATGAAGCCTACGCGGCCCCAACCGCTTTTAGTGCCTCGAGGCATGCTTTGAGACCATGCTACGTTTCCTGACGCCAGGTCATACACTCTGAGCGCACCGCTATTAGCATTGAGCACTGCCGCAGCTTCCCCGTCGCCTGATAACGATGCATCCGCAGCGAGGCCTCGCGATACTACGGAGGCACCCGTGTAATCGGTATTCATAAGCACAGTCATGTTGGCTGTTGTCGCAAGACGACCTGAGGAATCAATTGACGTGACAGAGCTCCTTAAGTCGAGAGTTTTCACGATCTCATTCTCTGGATTAACTTCGCGAATGTACCAATCATCCGCGTATACTACATTATCGCCTGTAGCCGCTCGAACAACACGGTTGCCCATTAAAGGATCGATAGAAGCTGGTGATGTGAGACTTAAAGACTCATAGTTAAGATCTCCGAGCAGTTCTTCCGAAACAAAACCTGCATTGAGATCTGTGACATAGTTAGCGAGCACTTTCTTCTCGTTAGTCGAGTGACCAGTGTATGCTGGTCGTAACGGCTCGCTCACACAACACGTACCCCTGGAATATAGCCTGGGCAGAACATTCTGTCGAGCGCGAATTTCTCGACCCTTCTTATCGTACACAATACCGCCGACAGTACCATAGCCGAGCTTTGCACGCCCCGTGCCTGGCCACATGTAAAGAGAATGGCTTACTCAATTTTTTGGCTTGTGTGCTTGGACTGGCTTTCGAGCGCTTGCTTGACAGGCTGATGTATTAGTTACAAGGGCGTTGTTTAGGGAAACAAAGTGTATATAACTGGGGAAGATAAAAAAGTATGAGTTGAAAAAAGCGTTGCCGTCAAGGATAAAGAGATTGACATTCGCTCGATAGGAAAACTAAACAATTGATGCTCTAGAAAGACGTCGTATTGATTAATGGAATTGTACAATGTATGCTAATCAACATGCTCGATGGTACGTGAATCAAGTTGTCTTGGCATTTTCGCTGTTAAAGCGTAAGTCCCAGCCCATCTCAGGGCCAAACTCAGGCAAGAGCTCCGCGACGTGCTGAACGTCCTTGTCACCACGGCCACTCAAACAAATGATAATGTCCTGATCTTTAGGCAATTGCTTTGCAAGTTCAGCTGCCTTCCAGACAGCATGAGCAGACTCCATAGCAGGAATGATGCCCTCCGTCTGAGCCAAAAGGCGGAAGCCCCTGAGAGCATCGACATCAGTGCATGGGATAAATTCAGCACGGCCACTTGTCTTCCACTCGGCGAGTTCAGGACCAACACCTGGGTAGTCAAGACCAGCACTCACAGAGTGTGTGTCAATAACCTGTCCATCCTTGGTCTGGAGCACGAATGTCTTAGCGCCATGAAGAACGCCCGGTACACCACTGCTAAGCGTGGCTGCATGTAGGTCCTTGCCGTTACCGCCAGCCTCGACGCCAACCAACTTGACGCTGTTGCAGGGAATGAACTCGCTGAACATACCGCTGCAATTCGAACCGCCGCCGACACATGCGAATACGTAGTCAGGCAGCTTCTTCATGTTAGGGCTATGTTGAGCGAACTGTTGGCGAGTCTCCCTGCCAATGACGCTTTGGAAGGTACGAACCATCGTGGGGAATGGATGAGGTCCCGTTGCACTACCCAGGACATAGTGAGTGTCGTCGAGGCAAGTTACCCACTGGCGAAGAGCCTCAGAGCACGCATCACGAAGCGTCTTCGTTCCAGCATGGACCTCTACAACCTCAGCTCCAAGCAACTTGATGCGGAATACGTTCAAGGCCTGACGACGCACGTCTTCGGCACCCATGAAGATAGTCGCCTTGAGGCCGAACTTTGCCGCAGCAGTGGCCGTGGCAACGCCGTGTTGGCCAGCACCAGTCTCAGCGATGACCTTGGTCTTGCCCATGCGCTTTGCGAGTAACACCTGACCGAGCGCATTGTTAATCTTATGACTGCCAGTGTGGTTCAAATCCTCACGCTTGAGCCAGATGCGAGCACCGCCCATCTGGTGGGTGAGTTGATCGGCAAGATGAAGAGTCGAGGGTCTGCCCATGTAGGGGTAATAGCTGCGGTACTCTTCCCAGAAGCTTGAGTCGTCGAGAGCAGCATACCAGGCATGCTCGAGCTCCTGAAGGCATTTGTGCAGTGCCTCTGGAACATACTGGCCACCGAAATCTCCAAAGCGATCCTTTCCGATGTGTCCATGATCGTTCAGGCGATCAACATACCCTGCAGGTGGGTCAGACGCATCTGCTGCGCTCTTTAGCGCAGGAATCTTGGAGGTGTCGACTTTCCGATTGCCGATGACGCCGCTCACATAGTCCTCAACGACGCGGGCACGATCCTCCTTAGGTGTGTCACCGATGAGCTTGATAAGGTAGCTGCCAATTACGACACCGTCGCTCACCTTAGAGATCTGCTCAACGTGCTCGCGAGTAGAAATTCCAAACCCTACTGCCAGCGGGGTATCTCCAGATTTGGACCGAACTCGACTGAGCAGCTCATCGATGTGTGCATCAAGGGTTCCAGTCGATCCCGTGGCACCCATACGACTCACAACATAAATGAAAGAATCGGCGATGTTTGTGAGCTGCTCTAACCTATCGTCAGTGGTGCTAGGTGCAACTAGCGGGATATAACTCATTTCATAGCGAGCGCATACTTTGCGGAAACGTACTGCCTCCTCAGGGGGGAGGTCGACAAGCAGGAAGCCGTTTGCGCCAGCCGCGCGAGCTTCCTTCACGAACAGTTCTTCACCATACTGCAGCACAGGGTTGTAATAGCCCATGAGCATCAGTGGGATTTTAACGCCAGCAGAACGAGCCTTTGCCACTATTTCCAAGACAACCTTGAGGTTGACATCCTGCTCTAAAGCAATTTGGTTGGCCTTCTGGATGACGGCGCCATCTGCGATAGGATCACTGAATGGCATGCCCAGCTCGACAATATCTGCACCGCCCTCTTGCAAAGCTAGCAATAGTGGAATTGTCTCATCCAAAGAAGGAAATCCGACAGTGAGGAACGTGACGAGAGCAGCTCGACCTTCCTTCTTCGCTGCCGCGAATGTTTCTCTAATTTGTTGCGACATCTTGTGAATGGTACAAAGCGAATTCGCGGAGCGTGACTCAAACTAGTTATGATCTTCAATTCCTTCGATGCAAGTCGGCTGACTGAGCGAGCGGGGGGCTATTTGCCAAAGCAATACCGAAGGTTATGCTCAAGTGACACAATTTCTAGAAATCGGCTTAATGAAATTTGGAATGCAAGAATCTAGATTTGCACTCCTTCGTCTGTAAGTGTCGATTCAAAAGATATCTAGAGCCGTGGAAGCCATGGCTCGTTGTATTGGAGTTTCCAAGTATTTCGGGGCCCTGGCACCATCTCTCGTAATAGTTCAAGATAGAATTTTAATTTTTAGACAAGTTCATTGGTGTAAAAGAAGACACTTTCATTGGATAGTAGTGTATAATTATCGTAAGAAATGTGCAGTTTGGTGGCGTACAAGAATCTGAGAAAGGTGGACAGGATCAATGTGGGGATCAAAGCTATGTCAATACTCGCTGAGTCCAACCAATTTGCATCGCAGTATTTCTACAAGTTCAATGCCAAGCGCTCATCAGAAACCGTAGTGTAGAGCTCAGGGGACGTGTGCATAAAGTGGCACCTCCTCACCTGCAGGGTGACAGCGGGCCCATGCTTGCCAACAGCAGCACACCCCAGCCCGCGAGGTCACCTACTGAAATTGCTTAGCGTTTGACGTTGAATGCATCAGACAATGAGATCTTCTCCGACCATGTCGTCAAAGTCCAAGCCGTAATCTAAAGATGGTGCCATATCATCGACAACGCCTGTTACCGCGGTAGGGGATATTCGCTGGTCGTTGGAGCTATGGGTGCGTGACTGTTCACGGTGTTGTTTTTGCTCTTCCTGCTGCTTCTGTCGCTTTACAGCGATTTCTTGTAGCTCTACCATAGTCGCTTCGGCGGCTTTGTATTTGCTCTGGAAAGCGACTGCTTCTGTCTTCCAAGTGGCCGCCTCACGAGCTATCTTGTGGAATAATTCGAGACTGCTCTCGTCGTCTGAAGGAGTTGCAAGTGTCTGCATCAGTTCTGGGAGGCGCGCCCGCAACTGCCTCAGCTCACGGTGGAGCTGCTCAAGCTGTTCTACTTGTTCAGCAGTGCCGGAGGCTCCCTCGCCTTTGGTCTCATCTGTTGACTTTGACAATTCATGTGCTTCGGTTCCCTCAGACATGATATTCAGACCTGCGCTATCGGTTCAACTCCATCACACCCTTTGCCGAACTACACTATGATGAGGATGCGTTAGCGAATTTCTATGTGTAATAAATAGTCAGCCTACATTCAGGTGGGAGACATAGAGTATGTCGATATATATCCTCGAGAAATGGCACCACCAGATCCAGTAACGGTTAAAAATTGTCTTGAACGCGAACAGAAAGATTCATTAGAGGCAACCAGTGCACTATTGAGTAGTCTGTCACCACAAGCTCTTGCTCGGCGCGATCTAGCTTTACTCAATTTGTCTGTACTTAATACATCAACTGGGTTTGGCGGCCGTACAGTTATCGAGTTAGGGCCAGATACTTCAATCTCATCTATCTGGGCTCCATGTTTCAAGGTAGGTGACATCGTGCGCCTTGATGTACAACCGAAGTCTGGACAGGTCTCTAAATCCAAAAATAAAAGCGAATCCGAAGTAACGACAGCCATAGAAGCAGTTGTCGTCTCTATCGGCCGCCAATCATTATCGATTGCGTACGAAAAGGAAGACCTCGATACATTACCTGACAGCAGAAACCGCCTTTGGTTGGCAAAACTGGAGAACCTGTCCGTGTTCAATCGTATGAAATGGGCAATTGATCGCATCTCCACTTCGCCCCATAGCGGCGTCGCTCAACTGATGCTTGGTGAAGCACCTGCTTCAGTCGCTCGAAAAACGCTTGACTTTAAATCGGCATCGCTCAATGAGTCGCAAAGAGCGGCTGTTGAATATGCTGTAGGGAGCAATCTAGCAATCATCCACGGGCCGCCTGGGACTGGCAAAACGAAAACCATTATTGAGGTCATCTCTCAATTGGTTGCTCAAGGCGAGCGAGTCCTTGTCTGTGGTCCATCGAACGTCTCGGTAGACAATATTGTCGAGCGCCTTTCACCTATGTTTGCCAAAACACCAAATCATTTAATTAGATTGGGCCACCCCGCTCGTGTCTCCGACGCTGCTCTCAGCCATTCTGTAGATCTGCTATCCAAGACCAGCAACGAGGGTCAGGTTATTCGTGAGCTGCAGACTGAGATCACCAACACTCTACGTGGCGCCCTTGGGAAAGTCAAGACAACACTACCGGGGGGTAAACGTGAGGCGTTCAAGCTACTCAAAGACTTGAGGAAAGACTATCGCAACAGAGAGTCTCGCTTAATGCAGGCTCTATTATACAGCGCTAAAGTGGTTGCTGCTACGTTACATACAGCAGGCTCAAAAGAAATCGGTGCCGCAGCCCCGCTTTTTGACACTGTAATTATAGACGAAGTCTCTCAAGCATTACTTCCGCAGTGTTGGATACCAGCTGTTGTCGACTCGCGTCCTCATAGGCTAATTGTCGCTGGCGACAACAAACAGCTGCCACCTACGATCTCATCGAAAGACGCGAAGGTTTCCAAGGTGCTTCAGAAAACATTATTTGACGTGCTCCTTGAGTATCACGGCCAAGATATTAAGCATCTCCTCACAATTCAGTACCGCATGTCTGAGAGGATTATGGCGTTTCCTTCACTTGCGATGTATGATAACAAGCTAACTGCAGACGTCTCTGTCGCACAGAATTCCCTCCCAGATCTGGCGCATGTTCTAGAAAATGACACCACCGCTTCCAAGGTTCTATGGATCGACACGGCCCCAAATGCCTTCAATTATGAGGAGCAGCGCGAGGAAGAAGGATTTTCACTCAGAAACGAGGGTGAGGTCAAGCTTGTCGTTGAATATATTCACAAGCTCCTGTCCAGTGGTGTCGCCGCCAATGATATCGGTGTAATTGCGCCTTACAGTGCTCAGGTCGGTACCTTGAGACAGCGTATTGTTTCTCCTGAAATCGAGGTACACACTGTAGATGGCTTTCAGGGCCGCGAGAAAGAAGTTATAATTCTCACATTGGTACGCAGTAACGATCAGAACGAAGTGGGATTCGTCGCAGATGAACGACGTATCAATGTTGCTATCACCAGACCGAAGCGACAACTCTGTATAGTCGGAAATTCGGACGTTTTAAAACACAATAAGGGGTTTTTGAGAAAGTGGGTCGATTGGTGTGGGGATAATGCAGACATCGAATATGCTGAATAGATACGAGAAACGCTAACGGATGAGATGAGTCTACTAAAACCAGATACCATATGGGTGTGAAGAGTGTAATACGTTGTCGAAGCTGCCTTAAACGCGGTTGAGCCACTTTTAGGCAGAAAGCCATACTTCTGGGGCTTCTCAGTTTGCTAGCTTTAGAATAAATATTATATTTTGATTAAACCATGCTTGTTGTGTATATTTCCCAATATGTGAATATTTTTAATGCAGCCATTGGGCTGTTAGATGTCTCAGTCAGGATCCTTTCCATGGCGGCAAACTTAGAACAGTCCGCAAATCTTGTCTTCTGCACCTGCCCATATTCACTGAGCTTTAGCAGCATAACTTTCGACTGCAAACTCAAGCAGTTTGAAGCCTGAGGAGTCCGAGAGAATTTCAGAGATAATAATAAGTCTTTCCGCTTGCTGTCTCAGCCTCTTGTTTTAGGGGGTCGTCAGGACGTTTACACCTCGCTCTGCAAAGTGATCTTTCATGATAGTCAGAAGGCTTCGAGTTACAATCTGAAAAGTGAGGCATCGGCATCTAATAACTCAGGTTGTTTTGTTATCTCTCGAATACTGCGAGCCAAGAGAGTAGAATATTTAAATATGTCTCAAAATTAGATACGTTTCAATCGTTTGCAAGAAGGTTCCTTCGAAGTTTGGATTGCGTTTATTCGTCACTGAATTGTCACTGAAGTGGCAATAGGTTATGGAGAATCAGCTCTTTCGCCTGCTGGTAAAGCAAAAATAAAAAAGTAAAGGACAAAATGCGACAGTCTTCACTCTTAAGATAATCTCGTGCCTCTGTGGGGCCCTGTCTCAGTTGGTATTGGCAAAAGGTGGCTTGTGACTCTTCTGTTTCAAACGTCAGAACCATAAGTGTGTGAGCTCCGCGCCCATTAACGCTTTTCACAAGTTCTCAGAAGGACAGCCAAGGCAGTATGGACGAGAGGTATTTCAGGCGTATGGCTGAGAGCATTGAGAAAGAAGCGCAAGAGGATGAGAAGCATCTCTCGCCCCAAGATATGGCTTCACGGGGACGTGCAATTCTAGATTTAAAAGTTGTTGGGCGTTTCAAGTGTGAGATGGACGAGTTTAGCTACAAGTATGAGCTTGCAGACAGGTCGAATCCATCCAAAAGACTTACGCATAACTTCAAGCCAAAATCTTTGATTGAAATTCAGAAGCTCCGCGACCCGAATGTTCCAATCACTGAAGACGGGCAGTGCGATAATGAGGCGAATGAAGAATCAGACACAGCAGATCACAATTTTCCTCGGATTCTGGGTATAGTCGTCAGCATCAGACAGTTCTCGATCACCGTGCTCCCATACTCAATGGTCGATATGGAGGTTGGCACGGATAACTTATGGATAGGTCCGGGTAACGACAGGGGTGCTATCACCAGGATGTTGTGGGCTGTGAATCTCATGTCGCAACCAGAGTGTAGAGGACCCATCGCAAATCTAATGCTGGGCAGCGCTGGAGCCAAGGTTGCGTCGATGAACTGTGAACAAAGCCATTTGAATGAATCACAACATTTGGCAATGCAGTATTGCTTGGGCAGCAATTTGTCGATAGTACATGGACCTCCAGGAACTGGCAAAACGAAAACTATATCAGAGCTAGTGCTACGCCTCGTCTCGAGGGGCGAAAGGGTGCTTATATGTGGACCGACCAACGCTTCCGTCGACGCGATTATTGAACGTCTATCACCTCATTACGACAAAGCGCCTCATTTGATGTTGCGCTTAGGCCATCCAGGGCGAATTTCAGATATCGCACTCAAGCATTCTGCCGAGCTCATTGCCGCCAAGACTACCAAAGGGCGGGACCTTAAAGACTGGGAGGCAGAAATATTACGTCGGTTGAGGCGAGCTCGAACACCCGGGAAGCGTCAAGCACTGAAAGCGCAAAGGGACCAAATGAAGTCCTTGTGGAACAAGTACTTGGGAGAATTTGTGAGAGGCTCAAAAGTGGTGGGTGCCACGCTTCATCATGGTGGTTCTGACCCAATTGTTGGCTCTGCACCAGTATTTGACGCGCTTATCATCGATGAAATTTCCCAAGCGCTCGTCCCTCAAGCTTGGATCCCAGCAGTGGCTGACCCGGGTATCAGTAGACTTGTCATTGCTGGTGACAACCAGCAATTATCGCCGATGATCAAGTCACGAAGTCCTATGGTGAAGAAGATGTTGGGGGGGTCACTGTTCGATGCTCTCTTCAGCATACATGGCGCTAAAATCAAGCACATGTTGCAAGTGCAGTATCGCATGTCTAGTAAAATCATGGAGCTCCCAGCGATGGCTTTGTACGAAAACAATCTTACTGCAGATCCTTCAAACGCTAATCAGCTGCTCAGTGACCTGCCCAATGTGAATTTGGAAAAACTCGGCAGCTTGGCTACATCACCAGTACAATGGATAGCGACACCCTAGGATAATAAGGAGTACTTTGAAGAGCGCGGACACCACCGCTCAGTCACAAATCTCAAGGAGGCAAGCCTTATAGTGACTCACATTGATCAGTTGATATCAGGAGGGGTCCAGAAAAATGATATTGGGGTCATGGCGCCCTACAGCGCTCAGGTCAAGCTTTTGAAAACTATGCTGCCAGACAAGATCGCCGTCAACACTATTGATGGATTTCAAGGTCAAGAAAGAGAAGTTATCATCCTTTCATTAGTCCGCAATAACACCAAAGGTGAGGTTGGTTTTGTTCGAGATGTCCGCAGAATCAATGTGGCCATAACTAGAGCAAAACGGCACCTTTGCATCGTTGGCAATCCTATAGCGTTCCAAGATATCAGCGAGTTTCATAGACTCTGGGTCAGTTGGAACCTCACCAAAGGTGATATCTCATGGGTTGAAAAGCGCCCTGAGCCACAGCTAAATATCTCCCAGGTCGTCAGAAAACCGAAGGACCCCAGCCTCGAGAAAGCCTTGATAAAACTCCACATCTAAAGAACTGTATGCTTCGTTCGATAGACCTAGCTTCTAGAGGGCTTTAAACTTTTATAACTGTTATTCTAAATATGATCCATTACAACTTCATCTCGTTTGCGACGTTTCGACGGACCTTCAAGTCGCTTAGCGCGGGCGGTGCTCACATCTGAAATATTATTTGACTCAGCAGCTGCACTGCTGGATTAAAACGCGCTGCTAGTAGAAAACGAGTGCTCTCGCATGCTGAAGCGATGTGTGAATCAAGCTGTGCCCGTTAGGGGTTTGCGGACGCTTAGCGGAGTACGTCGACAGCAATTGCGTAAGGATTCCGCCCCTCGCTCGCTGGCTGGCTCAAATAACGATGGCCTCAAGAGCGAGAGGTCTATCCATCCACACACAAGACCTCAAGCCCATGAGGATGTCAAGCGGCCGAGCGACACTGCTCCAATAGACTCTCAGAGTACCCTCCAATATCTTTACAAGAGTGACTATGATGCCAAGCTTATCGAGAAGGTACTTGAAAGTGCAAAAACGGCTACGGAGCTTGACGAAGATTTCTGGTCTGCGGTTTCACGCGTGGCGCGGGATCGCCATGCTCACGAAGGGCGGCACATTGATCTATTTGTGCTACTTTTTGAGGCTGCCAAGAACGAGCCTAATCCCTTGCTTCGACAAGAATACGTTTGTGTTGTGGGGAGATACATTTACGGTGCGAGAAGAGTGCGGCTCGATCCCATCAATGAAGTTGTTTTCCTGGACTCACTAGTTGCATCAGGGCGCTCAATCCAAGCCCTGCGTCTCTGGAGCTCTCGGAAAGGTAGGGATGATGTGAAAGATTCAACGTATTGGCCAGAGGTCGGCGTTTTATATCATCTTGATGCTGGGTTATCTTCTGCTGCACATCGGCTGGCACAGTCGCGAAAATATATTCCACCCCGTGTTGTGCTGGCTTTGATACAAGAATTCGCACGTAGGCCAGTTGCTGCAAATTTTGAAAAGCTTTCATGGTGGGTAGAATATATCATTTCACAGCCTCTTGTGGAAAAAGTGCGATTTCGCAAGAAAATGGCAGTACCAGAGAAGATGCAGTTGGAGCTAAAGGTTAATATTGGGGATTTGCAAGCGGTTTTACGGACATTGGTTCGGTATCAGCAGTGGAACCTCGCTAATCTTGTGGCTCAGAAGATAGGAGAGAAATTGGATGGTCGAAGAATTGTTGAGGACATTTGCAAATCAGCAGCGCCAAAAGTTTTTCATCGCAAGGAAGCGAGATTCGTCCCTGGAAGTATTGGGCCCCTACTTCAGACATTATCGAGTTATGACGCAAGTGTTCAGACGATGCCTGAGACCTCGTTTGCGCTCCTGAGAAATCTGATTGCCCTAGATGAATTGGAGATAGCAAAGGACATCCTCGAACAGCCGATGGTGCAGATAAGCAACAAGGAAAAAGCAGGGCTCGTGTCAGATCTTATGTCGCGGGCTGAGACACGTTCTTTGGGCCTGGAGTTGGCCGAGGGACCTCTCGCTAGCCCAGAGTCTGCAGCGTCTGTTGTACGCGAGCTCCCTCGTGCTAAGCGTGTCGCATTCATGCGCAAATACTCTGGACCACTTGGCCCGGAACTCAGTTTACAGATGCTCAAAGCGGGTAATCCTGCGAATTATGCTTTAGAGGACCTTGGACTGAGCCAGGGTTGTTGGAGGTACATCTGGTACATGGTATGCTGTAGGTCGACTGAAATTCCTGACTTGAGGCACCTTGTAGCTGAGACCTTCGTGTCTGGGCATTTTCGTTTTTCTCTGGCTGCTGTAGAAGCTATATTGCAGGCCCTAATCGTTATCGATGGAGATCTTCCAGCGGTTATTGGCGTACTATTCTATATGAAAGAAGTTTATGGGTATGACGTACCTACCCCCCTCGCCGGAAGCATCTACCGTACTCTCGACAAGGCCATGGAGCAGCAGGTCATCCAATTTTCGAAACCGAAAGACGCAGATGTCATGCTTGAGACTTTCGATGGCGATCAGATTGATTGGGAGACCGTGACACGGAATCTGATGAAATTGAGTAAATATGAAGGCGGTATTGATGAGCTTATTGCCTCTTCTCAAGAATTTGTGTCAACACTCCCATTTGAGTTAGACACGCCCGCGTCTCTTGGACGCGACTAATTGATGGATCATGCGTGTCAAATTTTCTGGTATATTGACACCCGGGACCCTATACGAGGCGACAGCTTAATCTTGGGGGTATGTTTAGCCGAAGCTTTTTGTTGGGTTCCGAAAAAGGCTTAATTATACGAAGGGAAAGATTACCCGAAGGGAAATATTATCCGAGACCAGATTTCGGCATGCCTCAGCAGAATTGGGCGTGCGTGTGGGCTGCTCGGCTAAAATTGCCAAACGCGGAACTTCTTCCTGAAGCCCCCCTCTTCGCACTCGTACTCGAATTATCAAGCTCAACGAAGCCAACTAATTTTAAATTGTACATATTGAACATAAACTTTTGAAAATTTCGAATACATAAAGTTACCATACGAAGCCACCACCTGTCCAGCGTATCCTGCTTATCGCCAAATATCTGCGGCATTATTTGGCTTATCGCTCCCTGCCGCCTGATGTGTCATCACTATCTTCCGCCGCACTCCCCCTCCTTTTTGGCGGGTAAACTCGAGAAGAGGTGGACGATCAATGCCTGTGTCAATTGGGAGAAGGCCCAATGGTGGACCTTGAGCTCGGCTAATTTAACTGGTTTGGCTATGCCCGAAAAGTTGAGATAAGTAGGCGAATTAACCACAGACCGTGGATATATAAACATCGCCAATCCGCCTCGAATTAGATTTTTTTTTTTCGACTTCAACCCAATAAAGGTTTCGACTCCTACCTATACCAATAACCATCATGGCGACCCATCCGTTCGACCAGATCACTGTGGCCGAGGCTGGCAAGGCACTGACCCTGCTTCGCAAGGCGAACAATAACGATATGCTGCACATCAAGTTGATGCAGATCGAGGAGCCTTCGAAGAAGGTGATGCTCAAATTCCTTGAGGCCGAGCACGCCGGCAAGCCAATTGCTCCTCCTCCCCGTATCGTATACAGCGTCTACTTGAATATTCGGACCAAGGCAGCCGAGGAGATGTGGGTTGACGTTGATCAGGTGAAAATTGTCCGCAGACAGGAATTCCCCAAGGATCAGCACGTTCCCTACGACCCCGAGGAGGTGATGGCCTTGGAGCCCTTTATGCTCGCTCACCCAGAGGTGCTCAAGGCCCTCGACTACTGTGGAGTCACTGAGGAAGAGCGGAAGTTTATCACTCCTGACGGATGGATGTACGGAACTGACACCTCCTACAAGGTGCCACGACGCATCCAGTTCCTCATGTACATGACCAACCCCGCTAAGAACGACCCCAACTCGAATCTGTATGCCATGCCCTTACCCTTTGTGCCGATCTGGGACGTTGTCGCCAATGAGCTTGTCCGCATCGATTGGTGTGCCACTGGTGACGACAAGGACGATGAAAGTGGAAAGTCCACTTTTACGAAGAACTTCAGTGGCTCTGTGGTAGACCACCTTCAGGCGGGCGAGTACATGTCTCACCTTCGTGACGAGCCTCTCCGTACCGACTTGAAGCCCTACAATGTTATCCAACCCGATGGTGCGTCTTTCAGTATCGATGGAAGCCTTGTCAAGTGGCAGAAGTGGGAATTCCGCGTCCAGTTCACCCCCCGTGAGGGCCTTGTTCTCAGTGATGTGCGCTATGACGGTCGCCAGACCTTCTATCGCCTGTCAGTGTCTGAAATGACTGTGCCGTACGGTGACCCCCGTCCTCCTCTGAATCGCAAGCAGGCATTCGACTTCGGTGATTGTCTCGGCGGCATGGCCTCGAACACGCTTGGCCTTGGCTGCGACTGTCTCGGTTTGATTAAGTACTTCGACGCGAACCTTGTGCACCCCAATGGATCTGTCGAGCACCGCAAGAACGTTGTGTGCATGCACGAGCAGGATGATGGTATTCTCTTCAAGCATGTCAACATGCGCACTAACGTGGGCCGTGTCGCTCGCCGTCGTGTGCTCATTCTCCAGTTCATCTTGACGGTTGCCAACTACGAGTACATCTTCGCATGGCACTTCGACCAGGCTGCCGGTATCGAGCTTGAGATCAGAGCCACGGGTATTGTGTCCACACAGTACATTGACCCTGGAAAGAAGTCTAAGTGGGGTACCGTTGTTGGCCCTAGTGTGCTCGCCACCTCGCACCAGCACATTTTCGGTATCCGCATTGATCCAGCCATTGATGGTAACGAAAACACTATAGAAGTCAACGAGGTTGCTTTGGAGCCTTCTGGACCCTCCAATCCCACTGGCAACGGCTTCTACGGCAAGAAGGACTACATTGAGAAGTCTTGTGCGCTTGATGCCGACCAGAATGTTGGCCGCTATTTGCGCATCATCAACGAGAATAAGATCAACCCCATTTCCATGGAACCAATTGGCTACAAGCTCATGGCTAACGCATCGCCCCTAATCATGGCGCCTGAGGGCAGTGTGGCTCGCAATCGTGCGCGCTTCGCTACTCACCACTTCTGGGTTACTTCACACCGCGATAATGAGTTCTACGCCGGCGGTGAGTGGACTAACCAATCCACTAAGGAAATTGGTGGATGTGCTGATGCTGTGGCTCGTAATGACCCTGTTCGTGACACTGACCTCGTGCTCTACCACTGCTTCTCGCTCACGCACAGCAAGGTGCGCGTCGAGGATTACCCATTGATGCCTATGGAGCGTCTTAGCATTGGCCTTGTGCCCCATGGGTTCTTCACTGAGAACCCCTCACTTGACGTGCCGTCGTCTGAACAGAACTTCAACCGCTCTGTGGAGGTGAAGGAGTGCCGTGGCTGCCACCGTCTCTAGTCTACGTAAATAACGAGCCACATTTTATATTTTTGCAATCACACTATTTTTATATTTCTTGTTCACAGATAGTAGTTCCATGCTCTATCGTCACCAATAGCAGCGGTCGATCTCAGTCGATTCGAAATTACTGTACATAATTCGGCCGTTGGCCATGATCCGGAGGAGCTCGGTTATTTTTGGCCTCACTCCCAACGTTATTATCCGAATATACCCCTGTCTTCTGGCCAGTATTGTACGGGCGGCTATTTCGATAAGGGAACCCTCAACTCCCAATAAGCAGCCTGTGCTAATCTTTGTCGATCTATGACGGCTCATTAGGCACATGGCCCAACGACCGCCAATTGACGTTGATTCGACGCTTTTTCAAAGCGGAAATTAAATTAAATAATGCATGTGTACTTTTTTTAGTGGATCCAATTGTCCTCTTACAAAAATTTTTGTTAATTTTCCTTCATACGTCTCATAAAAAGCTTATCTCTGCAAGTACACGTCCCTAATCTGGGCCTATTCTCGGCTCTGACAGGGGGGGGGCCTGGGCATGGAGGCGCGCACCACCAGTTGGGTGGTCGGCGTTTGAGGACTTTCATCGGCTATTTCTGATAGACTGATAACCGCGGACTCAGATCAGGGTTCGTGTGAACTAAACATAAAATCACGATAATTTCCCCGGTGATCCACAGACAGAAGATAATGGCTCCACACCCATTTGACCGCCTGAATGAATCAGAGTGCAAACAAGTTGTTTCACTCATCCGCGAGGCACATGCCGGAAAAACCCTACACTTTAAGACTGTGCACGTCGATGAGCCTCCCAAGGCGTACATGATCAAGTATCTCGATGCCGAACACGCAGGAAAGCCTATCGCACCTCCTCCTCGCATTGCCTACGCTTTATACACTGTAGTTGACGAAAAAAGGGGAGAACAGGCATGGATCGACCTCAACAAACAAACCATAGTGAAAAAGATTGATTTTGGCTTGACCTTCAGACTTCCTGTTGACTTTGGCGAAGTATCGATTATCGCAGGTGATGTTCTCGAACACCCTACCGTGAAGGCCGCAGTAGCTGAGCTGAACCTAACTCCAGAGGAGCTTCCGTCTCTACACGCGCAATTCTTCCTTTATGGTAGTGATACCCGCGAGTCGGTACCACGGTACGCATGCTTCTTGCTTCAGTTGAGATCTCCCAAAGCAAACAACCCTCAGTCAAACCAGTACGGAGGCTCACTTCCTATAGTTCCAGTGTTTGATCTTCTCACCGGTGACTTCATCCGCATCGACTACTGTGCCAGTGGTAGCATCGAAGATGACGCGAATGGCATCAACTACAAGACCTGGAAGAATGCGCTCGAGGGAGGTCGTAGTATCAATGAGACACTCGATCACACCGAATTTCTGCCAGAGCTGCGACCGGATCTCAAGATGCGCACGGATCTGAAGCCCTACCAAGTCATCCAACCTGAAGGTCCATCATTTACGGTGGATGGAAATCTGATCAAATGGCAAAAGTGGTCGTTTAGACTTCACTTCACGCCACGAGAGGGCCCGGTGCTTCAGGATATTCGCTATGATGGTCGCCTGACGTTTTATAGGCTCTCTGTGTCCGAAATGACGATTCCTTATGGTGATCCGCGGCCTCCTTTGCACCGCCGCCAGGCATTCGACCTCGGTGATGTCGGTGGAGGTGCTTCGGCAAACTCTTTGGCGCTTGGGTGTGATTGTCTAGGGATCATCAAGTATTTCGATGCAACCCTTATAAAACCCGATGGAACCCCTGAAGTTCGCAAGAACGTTGTATGTATGCACGAGCAGGATGACGGGCTTCTCCTCAAGCACACTTTTGGTGACGGTCGCACAGCTCGCATCGCTCGACGCCGTATACTTGTCGTCCAATCCATTTTCACTGTTGCCAATTATGATTATTTGATTGCTTGGCAGTTTGATCAAGCTGCGAATGTCGAGTTGGAGGTGCGAGCCACTGGTATTGTTTCTACGCAATACATCGATCCAGGCAAGAAATCGAAGTGGGGAACTGTGGTAGCGCCTAGCATTGTCGCCAATGTTCACCAACATATTCTGGCGATGCGTATCGACCCTGCAATTGACGGCCATAAGAACAGTATTCAGGTGTCTGAGCTTCGTCAATCTGAGCCTAGCGCTGTCGATCCTTATGGAGTTGGATTTTACAACGAATCGAAGATAGTTGAGACGTCTACCGCTCTCGACTGCGATCAATCCGTCAATCGCTACCTCAAAATTATCAATGAGAACAAGCTGAATCCTGTGAGTGGAAATCCCGTAGGCTACAAGCTGATGGCTCAGCCATCTTGTCTGCTAATGTCAAGACCGGGCGGGTGCGTCAACGACCGAGCTAAATTTGCTACACACCACTTTTGGATCACAAAGTATCAGGATGGTGAGCTTTACGCTGCTGGACAGTGGACTAACCAATCACCGAAAGAAGAAGGAGGTGTTCAAGACATGGTCGATCGCAACGACAATGTCCGCAATGATGATATCGTGCTTTGGCACAGCTTTGGACTCAGCCACGTTGTCAAAAATGAGGACTGGCCCGTTATGCCAATGGAGAAGTTGACGGTCGGGCTACACGCGAACTGCTTCTTCACGGAAAATCCTGCTTTAGATGTACCATCATCGACTCAATCAGTCAATAAATCGACCGAGGTCGACGGTAAATGCTGTAAATTGTAGCTACTATCTTAGTGAAATCTTAATTAGAACTCGTTTTTTTCTGCATAATATTGCAGATGCCACAATTTTTCTTTACATTTGTTCCTTGAATTTAAAATCGACACGATTCGAGCTATGATTTGTGTGGGCTCTATTTCATTCTGCTCTAGCTATCTCGAAGATTAGTGCGTTTGGAGATCTTTCAGGTGAACATTTGTTAGTAAGTGAAAATATAGGTGGTTTGAAGAAAAACTTGTAGCTGTTCCACAAGAAACAATGGACGGTCAGGGCCATATGATCGTGGACGGCGTCCTTGCCGACAACATTGCCGACATTACCGGCTATATTGATCAGCTGAATGAGGCAGGTGAGGGCCAAGGCTTAGCTTCTCTCGCCACGGAGCTGCGGACAGTCGATGACAACTCGCAGCGCCAAGAGGCATACTTCGCGCTCGCTGAGGCTTCAGCAGCGCTTCTCAAGGCTCCCTTGAACGAGCTTGAGGCTGCATACAATCTTCTTATCTATGTGTTGACCACGGCACCAAACTTCGGTGTGCTGATGCCGGTTATTTTGTCGAGTCTCACAAATGGTATCCCTGAATCAAACGCGAAGCAGCTTGTGGTTCTTGGAGTACTTGGCAACCTGTTCAACGTGCTTCCGGAGCAGTCTACACAGCGTGCAGAGGTATTCAGCAAAATCATAGAGTTTGCCGTGGCCACGAACACAATTCACCAGTTCGTCCCCCAGCTCCCCCAGGTCGCTCAGTGGTTGAGTGAGTGGCAGAGCAGCGCTGAGAGCAGTGCTGAAATTGCATTACGGTTGTTCACTGCCCTCAAGAACGTTGCCCCAGAGAAGAGCTTCAAGTTCCTCGTGGACGCTGCTCGCAACCTCCCCACCCAGGCCAGCGTCGCGACTGCTGCTGGCGAGAATGCTTTGGAGAACACCTTCACCTATGACTTCACTGATGTGCTTTCTGTCCCATCTATCCGCGAGCAAAAGGAGCTGTTTGATGCTTTGGTTGCTGTGTCCCGTGGCCAGCAAGACAAGATTCCTGCCAAGTACGCCTCGAACGCTAATATTTTGGCTAAGAGCCGCCTCGAGAGGCTGGTTGCCCTCGCTGCTTCTGAACGTGTGCTTCCTTACGGTCTGATCGCCGAGTCCACAAAAACTCCTGAGGCCGAGGTGGAAAAGCTGCTGATCGATGCCACCAAGGCTAAGCTTGTCCAGGGCCGCATGAACCAATTCACCAAGGAGTTCACCGTAGAGAGTGTATCTGCTCCTGCCGAGTTTGGTGACGAGCAATGGGAAGAGATTGAGGTTCGTCTACAGTCATGGAAGGAGACTCTCACTACTGTGCAAGACGTGTTTGTGAGAGACAACTACGTGGAGCGCTTCAAGAACTTGAACAAGCTCCTCCACTCTTAAATGATAATGCAAGTAAAAAAGAAACTCCTAGGATGCGTTGACGCATCTGCCTATCTATTTGATCTATCTAATTGACCCTTCCTCACTGGCAATCTGACCGGACATATTTTAGTCACACGTTTGGTGGTGGTCAGATTGCCATTGCCCACCTCTGTACCAGCTTCTTGTCAAGATGGAGGATGGACATTTGACCGCTGTGTACAGCTACAAAGGTGGAGAGCAGAAGGTATTCAGCAAGGCCACCGAGACGGTGCCTCCAGAAATCGACACCAGCCGCGATGCACCTGCCCAGCCAAGAGCCGGCTCAGCACTTGAGGAGGTCAGACTCGAGCTCCCAAGTGTCCAATGGCAAATCAACAAGTTTTTAACCGAGAAAATGGCGGAAGAGAAGAAATTGGCAGCAAAGTAGACTGTTACAATTCAAAATTCATTCGCGTCGTCGTGCCCGTATCATATCAACGTCTTCTCACCGCAATCTAGCCTGGATCCACCAAACGCATATCTTAAATTGCCCACCTTCGCAGGCGTGCATGTCTCACTCACCTCTGATCACCTAGTAAACATAGACTTTGCCAACTACAACAACCTGAAATAGGAACGCGTTTTCGCATTATGATCACTAGCAGCACGCCAACTCGGCGGAGCAACAAGTCTCGCGTCTCATATACGAATGTGATGCCCGATCTTGGGCCGAATGTCCTAAGCAGCGCAGGCTTCGACGCGTCGCATACTCAGGGCCCACTCATAGGTATGCGCCGTGTAGCATCACCTTTGACTCCTTACCAGACAACTACAAGAACGAAGCGACGTACTCTTGGACAACCCCCAAGTCTTCAACAGGAACAGTTCCTCGACGAAGCGTGGACAAAGTTGATTGCTCCCTATGTTACAGCTGGTCTGGACGTCAAGGCCGAAGAGCTTGAGGCTTGTATCGACTTTGCGAACTTGGAGCGCCAACTCGAGGCCTGAACCTATTTATCTAGATACCCCTTAATAGTCTAATGCGTCACTGAAGAACTGATGACCTCAAACTATCGTTGATCAACCATGATTTAGCTCGGCAGCATTCACGTTCTTTACACATGTACGCACGCACACTACAAACATCTCTGCCAGCGGAGGAGGGCGTGGTCTGTACAGAAGTGAAGCAGTGGACTTATCAAAAACAACAATATTTAATGGGTATCGTTAGTTGCAAAGGAAAAAAAATTAATAGACTAGTGGCGAGGATTTTAGAGGTCCTTCTTGAGGGTACCAAGGAAGGAAGCCTTCTCGGCAGGAGTCTGGAAACGACCCTTACCGAACTTGGAGGCAGTGTCGATCCACTTGAGCTCGATCTTCTCGACGGCCATACGAGAAGTGTGGACCTTGAGAGACTTGCGGAGAGTGACAACGCGCTTCTTCACACCAGGGATGGAGCCCTTGATAAGAAGGAAGTCGTTGTTGACAGAGCCGTAGCGCACGAAGCCACCAAGGGGAGTGATGGTCTTCTCAGTGCGGTCGAAGTTAGTGCTGGCGTTGGCCTTGTCGTCGCCCTTGCCCACGCGGTAGACCTTGTGGTGGATGGAAGTACGACGGTGGTAACCGTCCTGACCAGAACGGGCAACGGTCCAGTTAACGTTGCTAGGGTGCCAGGCACCGATACAGGCGACCTTACGGAGACCACGGTGAGTCTTACGGGGAAGCTTCTTGGTACCCCAACGAGCGGTGGTGCCCTCGTATCCCTTACCCTTGGTAACGGCGATGGCATCAATGTTCTCGTCCTGCTCGAACACCTCGCTCACAGACACAGTCTTCTCGAAGTGCTCCTTGGCCCAGGCGACCTTGTCGGCGACGGAACCGCCGTTAACCTGGATCTCAGCAAGGTGAGCCTTCTTCTGCTTAAGAGGGGTCTTGCGGATCTGGGTGTGGGCAAGCACACGCACAACGGTAGCGTACTTGGTGATACGCTCGAGCTCGCGCTCAACAGAGGCGGCACCGTCAGCGTACTTCTTGGTGTAGGAGGTGAAAGCCTTTTTCTTGCTCTTGTACCAGTTCTTGTAGAAGCGACGCTTGACCTCATCGGAAAGGTGCTCAGCCCACACGGTGGTGAGGGAACGGAGACCACGGGGAGTCTCGACGTAGCCGACCACGCCCACCACAACGAGAGGAGGAGTGTCGACAACGGTGGCAGCCTCGACGATCTCGCGCTTGTCCATCTTGGAACCACGGCGGTCAAGGTCACGCACAATGGTGGTCATACCGGCCTTGTAACCAAGGAAGGCGGTAAGGTGCACGGGCTTAGACTTGTCGTCAACAGGGAACGACTTAACGCGACCACGGTGGGAGGTCGCGCGCTTGCGGGGAAGGAAGGCAAGCGAGCCGTGACGGGGCTCCTCGTACTTGCGGTGAGACATTTCGAGTTTATGTGGATGTGGTGAAAAAGAAGAAAAGGAGGGCCTTGAAAATCTTATATGCCCAAGCGACTCTGTGAAAATTTCACTCTTTGCAGACTTACGCAATCGCTGAATCAGTGTGGTCTAATCACGTGTGCGGCTCACATGACCAGCCTCCTCCGGCGATTCCAGCTGGGAGAATTGAGGAGTTTTGGATTCACCCTCGTGACTGTTTTGATTTTGAATAAACTCCTCCCTAGGGCTTATTTTGTGCGCATAGTGCGTTATCGATTTTATGCGGTCTTATCTTTTGGCCATGTTTCCAGGTTGTTGTTCTGGCCTATTTTGTGGCGCCTCGGGCCGATTCAGCGGCCGCTTTTAGAAGGTCAAGGTAGAGCCCTTTTAATTTTAGATTCATGAATATACTTGCCAATTGTAGGCTCCAAGCGTAGATAAATATTCACTTACAGCCCCACAATGCAGCCTGTGCTCCTCCTCTTGATCCGGACATAACCGCTAACCCTCACGCGCCTCTCTAAGCACATGTAATAATCGTTACCCTTCTCTATCCAGACTTCCCGACAGTTCGCTTCCTACACAACATCGTGGCTATTGAACCCTTCTACCACCATTACTTCAAATCCTGATCGCGACAATTGAATTGCAAAGTTCTGTGTTGATTGAGTATATTTCTCATGCAGCGTCAACCGCAAACTAGCTCAATATCTCCGCCGCAAGAGCAAGCGCACGAGGTTATCGACCTCACAGCCGACCCCATATCAGACGAGGAGCCATTGGCAATCGCCCGCGTCAGCCATCGTGCTCCTACAGACATCTTTTCCTCACAAGATTCTGATGACGACATAGTTGTTGTGAACTCGCGGCCTGCATCAAAGCGAACGCACCCACTCTCCGGAGACGAGGCAGCTAGGAAGCGGCCTGCCACCCGGCAGTCGAGTGACGCCGCCGAGCCTGAAATCGTCGAATCGAGGCCTGTCACCGTGCAAGAGCGATTCGCTCGTATTCAAGAGATGCACAGACGAGGTCAAGTCGTGGAATCTGGTCCAGGAATTGACAACGCGGATGAAGACCCATTCGATTCTATCCATGCGTATAGCCGTTATGGCCCTCGCCCTCCTCGTGGATTCGGAGGTATGCCCCCCTCGAACCGAGCACCGGGTATACCAATCTTTCTCCAGAATATCCTTAGACAATCGCTGCAAATGTACCCTGGCGGTTCTTTTACTCCTGACGACGACGAGCAGCCTCGAGTGTCAAGATACCGTTATCAACCGGATCCCTCTCTTGACTTTGAATTCCCCGATGGCGTCTCTGCTGCACAACAACGATCTACTCTTGAGCAGAGAATATTGACGCAAACGCTACAACGGTCGTTGTCAGAAACGACCCAACGAAGCCGTCTCGACGTGCGTAGCCTCTCGCTTAAAACGCAGCCTCCTGAAAAGGCAGCAGAAGGCTTCACGCTTTCTGTTGAACCACCTGCATCTACCAACGGAGAAGAAAATCTTCTAATGTGCACCTCCTGTGATAATGAGCTTGGGATTGGCAACCCCACGGACCCATCGAGCCAGCGAGTATTCGTCCGAGGTTGTGGTCACGCCTATTGCGGTGTGTGTGTTGCAGAGATCGACAAGACACCACCACGTAGCATGCGCAGACTATGCCCAGCAGCGGTGAAGTGCAGAGCCTCTCGATCCAAGACTAAAAATGTCTTCCGAGAGGTGTACATGTAGTTTGCTCGCCTTCCGTGTCCTCACGTCGTTTATTTATTTATTTATTTCTCTAATACCCTACCAGATTCTCCATGAAACAAATAGAGCACTCTAATCACACTTTATTGCTGCCACTACTTGTAATGCACTCGGCCGGCGAGACATTTCAAAATCAAGCAGTTTTTGAACTAGCGGTGAGTATTCACTATTGCCTAGATTGAGCGTGGGTGCGATTCCCTGGGGAAGCTGTTCAGCCAATGTGCCCTTGAGACTTGGGCATTGAGCTATATCGAAACTGCCGAGAACCTCAAGCTGGCTCCCAACTAGAGCAATATCGGATGTGTATGGTGTGAACAAGGCTTGGCAAGTGCTACCGAGCAGTCGCGCAAAGATACATCCGAGAGCCCACATGTCGATCGCTTCTGTATACTCTGTCACGCCATAGAGAAGCTCAGGAGCTTTGTACTCTGCTGTACTGACATCCACGACTTTAGGATTCTCACCAAGTCCCGGAACCCAGGCTACACCAAAATCAGCGAGCACTGGGTGTAATGGTTCACATGGCCCGCGGTGCTCGAATAAAACATTCTCAGGCTTTATATCTCGGTGAATGATGCCACTAGAATGCACAGCCACCAGGGCTTCTGCAATTCCCCGAATTATTGACGCAGCTACTTTTGTTGGCATTGAATTGAGCCAGCCAGAACCTGGGGGGAAACGCGCTTTAGCGTGTGCGTACACAACGTTCTCGAGCGTGAACGCGTATCGATGCATGGTGATTTTGCACTGAGGATCAAACTTCTGCAATTGCGGTTCCTCGACTGCGAGGGCCACAACGACAAATGTGCTTTTGACTGCGGCCAAAGCAGCGATTTCGCTCCGCCAGCTATGTGGAGGCACTTGATCATCGACATCTATGACCTTGATTGCTCTCGATTCATTTTCGGGGTCGACAATGACCTTGCTGAACCTTCCGCGGCCTAGGGCCATATTTTAATATATTCCCTGCCTATACAATGCTCCAGCGCTATGCGTAGGATAGTTCACAAAAAATCACAGTCCCACCCGGGGGGGAAGGGCTCGACGAGACTAAGGCTAGGTTAGCTAAGATTTGCAGCCATTTCACTCTCGCAGGCCAATGGTGTCAAAATCGACCAGTCCGCGCCAGAGAACAGGCGTTGCTCAAGTTAAAACGGTTGGAAAACTTGTGGGCGCCCATAGTCGCAAACACAAGCACAAGAATGCCCATAAAGACCGCGGTTATCGAGACTCTGCACAAGTGCGGCTTGACGTTGAACGCGTGCCGGAGAATAGGGCGGCGAAAGTCAACATAGAGAAGCGCATTTCTCGTATTTTGACAATGTCGCCAAACATCTACTACTACCAGGGTTTTCACGATGTGGCTCGCTACGCTGACTCGGAGGCTCAACTTGAAACAGTGGCATTGGAGCAACTTCGTGACTTTATGACTTCGACGCTGGGACCAACCCTGGACGTGCTTCGACTAGTTCCTGAATTACTTAAAAAAGCTGATCCAGATGGTGCCGGCGCTAGCTTTGCTCGTCTGGAAACCGACCCTGCTCACTTGGCACTAGCCCCAATTATCACACTGTTCAGTCACGACTGCGATGACCCTGAACTTTTAGCTCTGATAATTCGCCGCGTGGCTGAACATGGAATCTCGTATGCACTCTATCTCTTTGCTGCGCTCTGCATCACGTTCAGGAATGAGTACTCGCAGATCGAGGATCCTGATGAGCTTCACTCGGCCATCAGTAAAGTCTCCAGACGCATTGACCGCTCTAATTTCACAAAAATCGCCCTGCTGGCAGGCGAACTTCACCGTGACTTCCCTTTGCAACACCTCGAAGCATGGAAAGCTATCTCCCCCTACTCAGTGCTGCGTACTGGCCGCGTGCGCAACCATAAGCGTGCTATTGGAGCACTGGTAAAGCTTGACCGCAGCTACACTCGCAAGGGGCTCTTTAAATCCATTCAGCAGCCACAGGCGAGTGTTGTACATATTGTTCTCGCCGCTTCCGTAGTGGCATTGGGATTGTTCTGGACACGCTCCAAAAATAGTTGAATAAGTTAGTTGAATGGGAAAAAAAGAATAATAATTAATACAAAAAGTAACAAGTGTTTAGATTGTTTCTGCTGTTTTGAGTTCCGGTCTACCCTGTTGCTGTCTCTGGTTTAACTTCATAACCAAGAACAAGTCCCGTCGAGCTATCTAGCCATCCACGTCCACCACTAGCTGTAAACAAAAACATGCCGGTCTGGTCGAAAAGCATTCGGCTGACAACTGCGCCATGGTGACCAGGTACAATGTAAAATGGCGTCTTGCGCTGCGAATTAAGGTCGTAGAGGCGAATGTTATCGTGGGATCCACAGAGAAGCGAATGACCATTTGGCAGCGGGGCCAGACTTGATACGGCTCCGGAAATGCTCGGGAATTTGAGGATTCGACTTGGCTTTACTAGGTTTCGGATATCGTACTCTTCCACAGTTGAGTTACGGCGACCGGTGTATAGCTTGCTGCCGTCCCAGGACCAACAAGCAGACATACACCATGGCGGGGCTTCAGAGGACGCCGTAAATGAGACTCGATTGGGGGCACGAATGTCCCAGATATCAACTTTGCCGTTATAGGTAGCGGACAGGAAAATGTTTCCCGTGTTCTTCTCGGCGTCACTGTTTGCACTTGTGTTTGCAGCATCTCCTTCATCCTTAGTCTCTCTTTCATTTTCCTTGTCATCTCGATCATCTTCCTTGGTGTCATTCTCGTCATCATCGGAGCCGAAGAGAGACCCCATGCTTTTGTCGTCGTCGTCATCACCACCTCCAGCCATTGATGTGTCTCCTTCAGCCACTCCTGGTGTCACTTCGGGTGCTGCTCCAACTGATGGGGCACCAATTGGCTGCCATTCGATAGATGAAACTTGTCCGACGAGTCCAGAGTACCTGAGCGTCTCTCCGCCTGTATTTAGGTCCCAGTACACGATACTCTTGTCCCAGCTCGCACTCAGAAGCGATGTATCATCCCCGGAGAGTTTGAGATCACTGACCGCAGATTTGTGACCATCAAGGTAAGCCCTTATTGTGCCCGGCTCAAGTGACCCGCAACGAACTGTTTGCAGACTAATACCACCAGACTCGAGGCCAGAGCACAGCCAAAGCGCCTCGGATTGGACGGCTAGCGAATAGGTCGGCGACAGCTTGGGCTCATACATGCTGTCGGCACCCACCTTATACTCCCCGTCGAAGAGAGGTTGCTCGTTCTCCCAGTGGCCCACAAGCACGCCGCCTTTTGTTATTGATTCCGGCATCATATGTCGCTGGTTGATTGTGAGAAGCTGCTTGCCTGCAACGGTGCTCGAAAAGTCATACATACGGATAATACCATCTTCACTGCCAGTGAATAGGTATTGCATTCCCCATGAGGCAGCAAGGCTGTATATTGGAGCGCCATGTATCAATGCCATTGTAGGTAGAATGTCATAGGAGGCACACTCGGTAAAGGCATCGCTTGGCTGCAAGGGGTATGCATTCTGGAAGGAGTAATATCCATCAGTAGAACCCTTTGATTGCACTTTCTCCTCTATTTTTTCATTGTCTGATGCCGGCTCAGAGCCTTGTCGCGAAGTCGGTTCCGAGGTAGGTTCTGACGCGAGCTCCGGCGGTTGAGAGGTTTCTCGGCTCGAAGCAGGTTTGGAACTCTCGTCCACGCCCATGAATCCGGGGGAATGGGTGTCTTGAGGAACTGTCTCCTTCTCTTCGCTGCTATGGTCGTTGCTCATACATATATCTTCGATATCACTGCACTGTAGAGAACACTAGCTCGATGTTATGGCTCTATGGCTGACACACCTGCCTTATAGCAGGCGCATGCCCTTCCTGTTCTGTCTAATTGAGGAGAGTAGAGTATCAGAACGTGCCTGTCGATACATTATTTGTTTTAATCCGCAGCGCTCGGCTCTCTACTACCAGTATTTACATCTTTATACATATTTTGAATGGGTCAATTGGAGAGCGTGCGTGTTTGACGCGTTTCCAACTTCGAACTCCCTTAAGCAATGGGTGGACGATGATCTTCCGGTCACGTGACTCCTGGCCTTGGTGCAGCGGGGCATGATGAACTCACCTGTCCTAAGAGTGGTCTTCGACTCTACATGTACTGTGAAAACGTCTCCTTTAGGATTCTAGTGCAAGATCATACACTCAAATAGCACTGAACTTAATTAGCACTCGACTCTATTTACAATACGTCTTCATGAGTACATGAAAGCTGCGTTCTGGTAAAATGAAAGCATTGGCGACTCTCCTGACTTCGTCTTTGTGGCCTTCAACTCGGCGAATGGCTTCAAAAATTGACCATGAGGGGCGACATGAGCAGATTTTTGACAAACGAGCTCGTACAGCTGTTGAGCGAGTCTGAAGTCTGTCGGAAACATGATATCGAAATAACCCTGAAGTGCCATATACGTACTGATCGGTACAGGTTGGCCATCCATAAACGTTTGGACCACTGGGGAACAGTAACCCGGTATTCTTTCGCCAAAGTGGGTGAAGTCTGACGCCAACAAGTGGTGATTGGGGAAGAATTCTTTGAGAACGTACATCATCTCAAGTTGACGCGTGGGTATGAACTCAGGTGGAGATAGATTACCTTTAAGGGGAATGATCGCATTGCGAAGGTATCGCACGAAGCTTGGCTGGGCCAAGGGGAAAGAGCCGAGTTCCTTGCGAGGTCTGAAAGCTGGATTCTGGATCTGGGATCGAAGCTCCAAGAATTTCTTCGCCCACTTGTCCAACTTCTTGGTAAAAATTTCCGTGAAGTCACCGTTCGCGTCGACAACAGAATAGCCTTGGTATGGCTCATTGGTGGTATTGTCGTAACGAATTACATCGTGCGCCAGGTTATCCCAAACCTCCAATGCAATGAAGATGCACTTCTCTGAGCGTGTCTCATTCCATTCAAATATGCTCTTGTTCAGTACTTTGAATTTGCCCGAGTGGCCTGACGCCTGGGCTCGTTGAGTGAGGGCAAGACTTGCGCTGATTTCAATGACATTATACGTCGTATTCTTGTATAATTCTGGTTCCTCGTCTCGCAGATAGTCGAGAATATCATTCATCAATGTACCATTACCAGCACCCGTTTCGTATATTATCAATTCATTGTCTCCATCCTCGCGTACCTTATTGACACAGTATCGGGCTAAAGCCCTACCGTAGTAGGGGTGGAAAAGCTCCGTGGGAGTATGCCAGAGCTGTCTTGTCACGCGAGGTTTGTGTTGTTCACTGATGTTTGGGTCCCCCGCACTGGCCTTGTCAGGTTTCATGGCCTGCTTCTTGTATTCTGATGACCATTTGTCAAGGAACTGTTCCATATTGTTTAGGTTTTGAAAATCAAACGGTTTATCAGGGCTGAAGATCTCCGCTGTCTTGGAGAAGTATCCATAGGTGGGATTGTACATGCTGTCGTCGATGAAATCTCGAGAGAGCATACGGACTCGTTTAGGACGTTCACTACGCTTTGCAAGAGCCTTGGCTGAAACCAGGGGGAACCGCTCGAATTGTTCCATGTTATCCTCGGCTGTGTATGTGTAGGAGGATGGTGTCACCGAATAATCGTGCTCTTGGACATAGTCTTTGCTGGATTTGTACACGTATTCTTTATTTCCCTTGGCACCGCGGAACTTTGGTGGTTGCCTTTGAGGCGCCTGTGTGTTCGCGTTCCTGGTTTGGCCGTAGACCATAAACTGGCCACCAAACGCTCTTGGCGAGCGCCTAACCCCGAGCGAACTTAACATCACACCTCGAGGATGTCGTTGGAGCTTGACTGACGTTGGTGCGTGCATGAATAATGCGTCTTTACAAGCCTTCACATGGATGATCGGCGGGTAATGGCTGTGTATATACAGAACAGACAAGTTTAAATGCAATAAATAGAATAAATATTATTGTTGATTTGGTATTGTGGCCGGAGGTTCTGCAGAGACAACACCCTCCATGAATTGTGTGTATTTAACCGGCTTGAGGGGCTCTAATGGGAGCTGCTTAGGGTTGAGAACAAGTGTGGGCGTACCATTGTCGTTCCAGCCGATGGCACAAAAGGGGTTTAAGCGTGTGACATTTTGTAGGGTATCTTCGCTCTCGGTTGGTGCCATTGCGCCCATTGCCAGAAGCTCGAGTGCTTTGGTCTCGACAAGGCCAGCGATTGTGGCCTTTCGCGACTTCGAGGCACGCGCACGATACCCCGCTAGCCTTCCATTTCCTTTCTGTTCTGGCTTGCTACTCTCTTGGACCACCGCGAATCTAGGCAGACGTGGGGTTCGTTGTTCGTGCCTCGGCACTGGTGAGGTCGTTGGCTCTTTGCGGTGGTTTGATTCACGGGGCCCGAGTTGGGACCTCGGAGTGTCCAATTCGAATCTTATTGGTGTTCTTCGCTGCACTGTGTTTGTGATATCGGTTCCGAACCGTCTTCGTTGTGGCGTGACCGGTGTTGGGGGTCCTCCATTGGGCGACTCGGCGAATACGGGTGCCTTCTTCGTGTATGGACTCTGTGTTGATCTTCTGGGCGTGCTCTGCCTCGGTGAAGCGCCTCTGTTATCTGGTAAAACGAGAATCGGTCTCACCATCAACAATAACAGTTGTTGTGTTGTAGACGCGTCTACCAACTTGCTTATGTATCACATTTGCCTTGCATAGCTGTGTGATTGTACATTCATCAACTGTGTTCCAACCCAAAACAATTGAGCAATGAATATATCTATCGATCAATAACGTATGTTCAAATAGGGGGTTAGAACTGAAATTGAAGAAAATCAAGCATTAAGAGACTCTCGAGCGTGAAAGTCGACTCAATGATATAGACGCGGTTTTATTGGCGAGCAGTACGCCAACACGTGACAGAAGAGCCTGACCATGGTTTACACGCGTAGATAATAACTGAAAAATGCGTTTGAAAAAATTTGATTGTCCAAGTTTTTTTTTCCAGGTTCGAGCTCCCTAAACCTAATAGACGCGATATAGCTCAATGCTAAGAGTCATATCAGCCAAGGTGACCAGCCCCAGTTTATCAGAACACAGATATTCACTACAACAAAAATTTATCCATGCAGAGAATAAAAGCAGTCTATAGGAATAACACCAGTAGCTTCTCATTATCACATGTTGTCCGACAGCCGATCTACTCTGCAGCGGAGCAATCCCGGCACTATAACCCCATGCACGGCTGCAAGGAATCACACATGAGAAATCAAGGCACAGTCTAAAACATGACTGCTTTATCAGCGGCTTAAGTTGACCATTTTACCACTAGGTGTGGTAGAGACGAACCAATGCTTGGATCCAGTCTGGGCAGGGTTGGCGTTAGCGTGCTAGCGCGGCCTGCGCGGAGATGGTTCTCCAGCTCCCCATCACGGCCTACTGCGACAATCCTTGACGGAAAACGTCTAGCTCACAATATTCGGGCAGAGCTCAAGGATGAGATTCTGCGCACCAGAGCGACGACATTCAAGTCGTTTACCCCAAGTCTCACGATTATCCAAGTGGGTAGCCGTCCTGACTCGACTTCGTATGTCAATTCGAAGCTGAAGGCTGCTCAGCAGTCAGAGATCAACTGCGAGGTCATCAGGATGCCCGAGGACGCCAGCGAGCGTGAACTACTAGACAAGCTTGAAAGCCTCAACAAGGATACAAATGTACATGGTATTCTTGTGCAAGTCCCCCTCCCATCCCACATGGATGAGGAGAAAGTGGCAGGTGCCATTTCACGGACGAAAGACGTAGACGGATTTGACTCATTTAATATTGGCGAGCTCGCAAAACGGAGTGGACAGCCCCTCTTCACACCTTGCACCCCCAATGGTGTGATGAGACTACTAAAGGAAGCCAAGATTGACACTCGCGGCAAATTGGCTGTTGTCATTGGAAGGTCTGACATCGTAGGCAACCCAGTCACCTATCTATTGCGCAAGGCAGATGCCACCGTCGTGCAATGCCATCGTTACACCGAGAATCTTCCAGATATCGTTCGCGACGCAGATATCGTGGTCGCTGCGGTCGGCTCACCGCACTTTGTAAAGGGTGATTGGATCAAAGAAGGAGCTGTCGTAGTAGACGTCGGTATTAACTACATCAAAGACGAGACTCGCAAGTCTGGACGCCGTCTCGTAGGAGACGTCGATTTCGAAGAGGCAGCGAAGAAGGCGTCGGCAATCACACCTGTCCCTGGTGGTGTGGGACCCATGACCATTGCCATGCTCATGTACAACGTGGTCAAGGCTGCCAAGAGATACTATAGCAACCGCTCTGCACAGCATATCAACCTCACCCCAGTCAAGTTCCAAAAACCCGTGCCATCGGATATCGCCATCTCTCGGAGCGTCGTGCCCAAGCACATCACCCAAGTGGCCGAAGAGATGGATCTGCAGCCTTCTGACTTTGAACCATACGGCCGTTACAAAGGCAAGGTCGACTTATCCATCCTTGAAAGACTCAAGGATCGTAAGAATGGCAAGTACGTACTCGTTGCAGGTATCACACCCACTCCACTCGGCGAGGGTAAGTCGACAACGACCATGGGTCTCACCCAGGCCCTTGGTCATTTGCAGAAGCTGTCAATTGCAAACCTAAGACAGCCTTCAATGGGCCCCACCTTTGGAATTAAGGGTGGCGCCGCTGGTGGCGGATATGCCCAGGTAGTGCCAATGGACGAGTTCAATCTTCACATCACAGGCGACATCCACGCTGTATCAGCGGCGAACAATTTATTAGCCGCTGCAATTGACACGCGTATCTTCCACGAACAGACACAAAGCGACGCCGGTCTTCTCAAACGCCTCTGTCCCGGAGGAAAGCTCAACAAGACCATGGAGCGTAGGTGGAAGAAACTCGGACTTCCCAGCTTGGAGACCACTTCACCTAAGGAGCTCAACGGTACTGACGTGCGCAAGCTCGTGCGACTTGACTTCGACCCTGAAACGATCACTTGGAAACGCGTTGTTGACTGCAACGACAGGCACCTCCGCGGCATCACCATCGGCGAGGCCCCTACAGAGAAGGGCCTGACACGCGAGACTGGCTTCGACATTTCAGTTGCGTCTGAGTGCATGGCCATTCTTGCACTCTCCGACAGTCTCAAAGACATGCGTGAGAGGCTTGGACGCATTGTCGTTGCTTCCTCCAAGGACGGTTCACCGATCACTGCTGAGGACCTTGGCGTGGCAGGTGCCATGTGTGCATTGATGAAGGACGCTATCAAGCCCAACCTCATGCAATCCCTCGAGGGCACCCCTGTTCTCGTGCACGCAGGTCCATTCGCCAACATCTCCATCGGCGCTTCATCAGTTCTTGCCGACAAGGTAGCTCTGAAGGTTGTAGGCACAGACGCTTTCAGAGACGAGCCTGGCTTCGTGATTACCGAAGCTGGATTCGACTTCACAATGGGTGGAGAGCGCTTCTTCGACATCAAGTGCCGTTCCTCAGGTCTCGTGCCAGACTGCGTGGTCATCGTCGCCACTGTTCGTGCCCTCAAACTTCATGGAGGCGGCCCCGAAGTGAAGCCAGGAACACCACTCCCCAAGGAATACGTCGAGGAGAACGTCGACCTTGTTCGTCAAGGTGCCAAGAATCTGCAAAAGCAGATTTCCAATGCCCAACAATTCGGTCGTCCGGTGGTCGTGGCTATCAACAATTTCAAGGACGACTCGCCAGCTGAGCACGAGGCCATTCGTGAAGCTGCCCTAGCTGCCGGCGCCTTTGACGCGGTGGTGAGTAGCCACTGGGAGAAAGGTGGACTGGGTGCAGTTGACCTAGCTGAAGCCGTGATAAAGGCCACCGAAGGTACTGAAGAGCCCACAATGAAACTCCTGTATGACATCGATACAACTGCCGAGGAGAAGCTAAACGCTATCGCCCAGAAGTTCTACGGAGCTGCAGGCGTCGAGCTGAGCCCCCTGGCTCGCCAAAAGCTTGACCAGTACACTGCACAAGGATTTGGACACTTGCCAATTTGCATTGCCAAGACTCAATACTCGCTTTCACACGACCCTAAGCTGCGTGGTGTCCCTACCGGGTTCACAATGCCCATCCGTGATATTAAGGTCAGTACTGGTGCTGGGTATCTCTATGCCCTCGCGGCAGAAATAATGACGATTCCTGGGCTGCCAACTCTGCCTGGCTATATGAACATCGAGTTGGAGGATGATGGCACAATCAACGGCATGTTCTAAATCTCTTGCAGATTGCTAAAGCAACAAGACATCTAATATTCGACATAAAACACAAATTCGCTAACTTATCCTATTCAAACCACTCATATTTATAACTACAGCATTGAGCGTTCAACTGTTAGCTGTGTTGCTGCACAGTGCAGTGCAAGGGTTTGGTGACTTTGACCCGGAGAGATATCCCAAGATGAGCCAAATCAGATAACGTTACCATCCTTACTTTCCTCTCACATGTCTAAGCTGGGAAAGTTGGCGAAGAAGATTGGGGAGACCCCGATCGCCAGGATCTCGCAGACGAAGGGAGGCTTATTTGCCGGAAGAGTCCTTCCGAAAGACAGAATTGCAGATGCTAATTGGACAAGTCTGCTAGAGCTTGAGAAGCCCCCAGAGGATGGTTTATACATTCCTCGCGACCATGTCAAAGACGTCAAAAAACAGGCTGCAGAGGAAAAGAAGAAAGGGAAATCGCTCCCAGTGCGGACATTGTATAACTTAGCGCAAGCAGTGGTTGAATACGAGGCGAAGCAAAAGGGAAAGAAAACTCGCACTTCAGATCAGTCGAAACAATCAAAGTCCCCACTGAAAAATAAGGCACAGCCTGCGAAATCTAAAGGTAAGCTGCCTATACCAGATGACTGGAACGGATTATCACCAGACTCTGAGGCGTCAATGCTTGGCATCGAGCAATTAGGCCGGAACGGGTCTCTTACTATCGTCGGTGGTGGTATTTCTGGCCTCACCCTAGCATGGCTTCTCACAAAGTCACGTCCTGATGTACGTATCCGTATCTTGGAAGCCAAAGGTGATGTGGGTGGCTGGATGGACTCTGAGACTGTCGAAATGCGGGACGGGTCGAAGCAAATATTCGAATCTGGGCCGAGAACGCTTCTGCCATCTCACCCAGGAACCCAAATCACTCTGAACATTTTATCCGAGATCGGAAAGCTCGGAGAGCTTGTTGGTGGAGTCCCCCGAAGCTCTCCAACAAACAGAAAGGCACTCATGTATAATAATAGAGTGGTGGAGCTTCCCCAGGGGCTCGGGGAGGCAGCACAATTCCTGGCCACAAGTCCTCTGCTTAAAGGAGCTCGACTTCGAGCCCTAAAGGACCTTTGGGTTCCAGCAAGACCGAGCAACGTTGATGATGAGAGTGTATATTCGTTTTTCAGCAGAAGGCTGGGGCCAAAACTTGCAGATCGTATGCTCAGTGCGCTGATGCGTGGGATCTACGGAGGAAATGTGAAAGAGCTCAGTGCGCGATCGGTAGCCCGGCTCAACAAGCTATTTTATCTTGAGCGGTCGGAGAAGATGTCAGTCTTGGGAGCAGCATTCTCCGGAAGCCTCAAGTATCTCGATGAGTATGCCTCTCGCGCTGTACCGGGATTGTATAAGGCTCTGGTAGCTCCCAAGGCTCCAACAATCGAGATTGGGCGATCAGTATCCTTGCTCGGATTCCCTCGCACAGGAATTCAAGGCATGGCCAGGGCAATCTACGAGGACCTCAAGTCAAACGAAAAGGTCGACGTTAGGCTGAACACCAAAGTGGAAGCCGTCGAGCTCTCTTCTGGTTCCACAAAGGTCTCTGCAAAAATACTCGATTCCGAAAAACTAATTACCAGCGATGTGCTTATATCTACTATTGCTAACCCGGAAATGTTTGCCTCAGCGCCTGAACTCAAGAGCGAGCTTGAAAAAATACGCTACAACAGCCTTGCAGTAGTCAATGTATGGACACCTGAGCCTGTCGCAAAAGACTGGTTCGGGATACTGGTGCCCAGCACTGAGAATAAGCACAATTCAGAGGGCGTGCTAGGTGTCATCTTCGACTCTAGTGTCAAAAACGCGATGCAACCAGTAGTAAAGGACGCAGAGCCATTTGAAAAATCGACAGGATCGTCAATGACTGTCATGATGGGTGGAGACCTCTGGCCAGAGGGTGGTTTGAGCAAGGAAGAGGCTGAAAAGAGAGCCCTTGATGGGCTTCAGAGAATACTCGGGCCATTCGACACCTCTAACGCGATAGCCAGGGCAACAATACAGACCAAATGCATCCCACAGTACACCGTTGGCCATAGTGCGCGTGCTCAGCAAATACACCAGCAGATTTCAGCGGCCTACTTTGGTCGCGTTGGAGTCATTGGCACCGCGCTCGGTCGCGGAGTTGGCGTGAGCGACTGCGTTGCCGACGCAATGATTGTCGCCACTCGCTTCTCAGAACAGCGCAAGCTCCTACACCCTGAGTTTTTCTTCGGACAATGGTACTCGATCACAAGACCAGAATATTTCAATTAATGGGGAGTAGATGAGGGGATGATGATACACAATCTCTGTACATAAATACATAATTTTGGCATAAAAGGCATTACCGAAAATGTCGAGCTATAATAAATAAGAATTCCGCAGGATCAACGAACAAAGACCACGAAGCAGACGCAGAAGACAACCACGCCTACGAGGACCAAACTGTTACGCTTTTGACGTGTATTGATCTTAGATATGAGCGAATTGACACCGGGGAACTGGCTCACAACACGAAGCATACGGCGTTGAACATCTTTGATTGTTGCCTGCTGGCGCATTAGCTCGTTGCGTGTCTCGTAGGCTCTGTTCAAAAGTGAGTCTGCAAATGAGCTTGATTCGTCGATTCTTGCCCTTTCGAGACCGTAATATTCGGTAGAGTCACCCTCGGCAGCAGCAGTTGCCGCTGCAGATGCTACTCTGTGAGCCTCTATATCGTTTCTTACTGAGGAAAGCAGATTCTGGCGATTGCGTTCCAAAGCGATTTCTCCCGTTAAGCGCTTGAAAGCTTGCTTATGGTCTGCGAGAATCTCAGAGTGGCGTTGTGATTGATGGAGCATTGTGGTAGAAGATCCGGGCTCGTAGGAGAGACGGAACAGTGTCTCCACGAGCGAAGATCGTTGTTCTAAATTGGCTGGTATATCATGAGCGAGAGGCGACTCAACAGTTGGAGTTCGCACAAGAGCAGAGTACTCAGAGAGCAGGGAGTCACAGTCCTTCTCCAATGATCTTGCCTCAGAATGGAGTTGTGAAAAAGACATCGCCGACAATACGTGTGTGGGGAGATATACTGTGGCTCTTGCGTGTATACACCAGTCTATATGGCCGAATGTGAGATGGCTTGTCGTTCTAGTTACCTAATCTGTGTCAAGTCCTAAGACTTTGTGCAGAAGACGAGTGAAGTGAAGCACAGCGGTGCAAACTTTCACGGGCATATTTTATGTCCTTGAAGGAGATTGTGCAGTTAAATGGCCGAAAATGACACGGAGATAATGTCGAATCGTGCAAGCAAACGTCCTGGTTCGCCTTTAGGGGAAAGGCAGCCTAAGACTAAGAAGCAGGATGTAGCTCCTGAAACACTTTATGTACACAATCTCAATGAGCACATTGCAGTTGGAGATCTTAGAACCGAGCTGTACATGTTGTTCAGTAGCTATGGTCATTTAATAGCTTTGAACGCGTTCAAGAGCCCTAAGATGAGGGGCCAAGCTTTTATAGTGTATGGAAGCACTCAATCTGCACATCGGGCACTCTCCGAATTACAAGGTCGCAACTTCATTGGAAAAGAGCTGAAAATTAATTATGCACGAACAAATTCGCACCGTATTAAATGGCTCAAGAAGGACTGAGCTCGAGTCCCACCCCTTGACCAAAATACTGCAGCCAAAGCTCCAAACTGTTAGTGCCCATCTGTTTGATCCATTCTTGGGTACGGCAAGGGTGAATGTAGAGCGTTGGCAGACTAGTAATTGGATGGTCCGTAACTGATAACCACGGTGCGAATTCTGGCGTGGTTATTTGCCTGTCAAGTACCTCCTCTACCAATGCCGGCCGAATCATAACATTGCCCTCACTATCAGTATCCTCAATCAATACATTCAAATACATCACAGGCACCGATGGATCTGCGTTCCACATTGCAATTGTGTATGTTGTAAAATACCGACCTGTTTGCGAGATGACAATGTGGTCGTCATGGAGCTCGTGTGAGACGCCTCGAAGTCTCAGACAACTAGAAAGGGTTTCTAGTGGATCGCTCATACAAATCCTCAATAAGCTAGCACACAACCCCCTGCATTCCCAAATCGATCATACAGCCAAAATTAAATCAATCGAATTGGAACCGTTAGTGATAGCAGCTGACGAGTTACATAAAGTCATGTTCTGAGACATCGCCCAAGGTGACACTATATAAGTTGTTGATCCGGGCTTGTGGTCTTCTAATCTACTAAGAACGAGCTGAAAATGAGAATTGCTGTATTTTGTGGATCCAGCGACGGCTCTGATCCTGTCTACAAGGAATATGCCTATAACTTTGGCAAGCTATTGGCCGGCAATGGTATTGGCGTAGTTTACGGTGGAGGCAACGTGGGCCTTATGGGCGCAGTAGCAGATGGCGCGCTTGACGCTGGTGGAGAGGTCATTGGCGTGATTCCCGAAGCATTGCAAGCAGAGGAACGCGCTCACCCACGAGTAACAAAACTGGATGTGGTACCAAACATGCACGTGCGCAAACACCGCATGGCGGAGTACTCCGACGCGTTTGTCGCGCTCCCTGGTGGACCCGGCACTCTCGAGGAGATTTTTGAGCAGTGGACGTGGGCACAGCTCGGTTTTCACCGCAAAGCATGTGGTATCCTGAATATCAATGGCTATTACGATTCGCTCGTATCCTTGGTCGACCGCCTTGTTAGCGACCAGTTCTGCAAGCCTGAGCATGGTTCTATGCTCCTGATTGCGACTGAGCCCGACGATTTGCTAAAACAAATCCGTTCTTATAAGCCACCTACGCCTAAACTTGGTGCTGGAAAGGACCATTTGAATGACTAGCTCTAGGTAATTATTTACAGTTGCAATATTTTTTCTTAAAGCAGTTTCTTGGCACGTAGAAGCTCGGCGATAAGGATACCCGAGCCAGCGGCACCAAGAACAGTGTTGTGAGATAATGCCACAAATTTGACATCCATCACTTCATCCTCGCGGAGACGACCAATGCTCACAGTGTAACCTCTGCCAGTATCACGATCGAGGCGAGGTTGAGGGCGGTCAGGCTGCTCAAGGTATACAATGGGCTTTTCGGGTGCTGACGGGCACTTGAGAAGCTCGCATTGAGACTCATACTCTGTGAACACCTTCTTAATTTCATCCAGTGATGGCTTCTTGTCAGTTGCAAACTTGAGCGCTACAAGAGCAGTATGGCCATCAATTACGGGTACACGGGTAGTGGTAGCGGAGATGCGCATGTCCTTGGAGGCAATCTCTACAAAAGAGCCATTGCTCTTGTTGACCTCTCCGAGGATTTTGCGAGGCTCAGTTTCGAGTTTGTCCTCTTCACCAGAAATGTATGGCACGATGTTGTCAAGAATATCCATGCCTCCAACACCGGGGCTGAAGCCAGCACCGGAGATGGCTTGGAGGGTAGACACCACCATCTCAGAAATGGGACCAAACTTGTCCTGCAATGCACGAAGAGGGGGCATCAAGGTAGCAGTCGAGCAGTTGGAGATGCAGACGTGCATTCCCTTGCCGTCCTTCTTAGACAGTTTGAGAGCATCGAGATGCTCGGGGTTAGCAGTGGGAACAACCAGTGGCACATCAGGGTGTTGGCGGTAGTTTTTAGCGTTTGAAATTACATTGATTCCATGGTCGACGAATGCACGCTCCACATCGCCAGCGACAGAGCTGTCGAGTCCGCTGAACACAACATCGCACTGGGTGAAGTGGACAGGATCACATTCGTGAACCACAATGTCTGCTACTTTGGAAGGGATCTGGGCGGTCTGTTTCCATGAGGTCGCAGCCTTGTAAGGTTGACCAGCACTCCTTGAGCTTGCGCCAAGAGCAACGAGCTCAAACTCGGGGTGATCTTGCAGCAGAAGAATGAAACGTTGGCCTACACTGCCAGTGGCACCTAAAACACCTGCTTTCAATGCCATTGTTTCTTGTGTAAATGTCGATATAGCAATTGTATAGACAATGAGTCTAAGTTGAATTCAGGCCCGTTTAATTTAGTCACTCCGGTCTCGCTCGCACTAGATGCGGTGTGGGTTTGGGAGAAAGGGAGAATTCGAGGACTTCGGAAAGAAGCACGTGATGTGACACGTGACACTGAAACTGACGAGCCTTCCTTGTCCCATGCCGTCCCCCCCGCCCTGCCTGGCTGCCTCTCTTCAGCTTCGCCTTACCGGTCAGTATCACACACAAATAATAATAACATTAGCTTGTAACGGTATGGATCGTGCAGTGCAAAGAACAGACCAAGACGCGTTGGGTTCAAAACAATCGGCAGTATTGAGACATTACTATAAAGATGTGTACATTGCCGACCTGTGCGGGTCGACACCTCCGCATTTCCGCCTCCCGCTCATAAACATAGGCACGTACTGCCGCGTATGGTCGGTGGATCAGCTAGTCGAGGAGTTCCTCGACAGAACGTCTCATTTATCAAAACGATGCATTGTGTCTCTTGGAGCCGGCTCGGATACGCGTGCGTTTAATGTTCTTGCCAAGGAGCCTTCTGGTCTCACCTACCATGAGATCGACTTCCCAAAGTCCACTATGAAGAAGTGTGATCAGATACACCGTTCCGCGATAATACGCAAGGCCATTAAATTAGACGGTCCAATCACTGAGCCGGGCGAAATTCACACCTCCCACTACCACTTGCATGGTGTAGACTTGCGGAAACTTCGCGAATACTCACATACTATTGTGGAGCGGGAGATTCCCACCCTGATTATAAGCGAGTGCTGCCTGTGTTATCTCAAACCGGAAGAATCGAATGATGTCTTGCAATACTTTGTCGAGAATGTTGGCGGCCCTGCATACTTGTCGTGTGTCATGTATGAACCAATAGGTTTAGATGACGAGTTTGGCCGTGTGATGGCGGTCAACCTCGCTGAGCGAGGCTTGAGCTTGCCAAGTTTCAAGTTGTATTCTACGATTGAAAAGCAAAAACAGCGATTGCGAGACCTGGGTCTCGAGTCTGCCGGAGCGGCGTCTATTGAGGATGTTTATAAAAAGTGGCTCGACCCACACGATCGAGAACGCGTGTCGCGGCTCGAATTCTTGGATGAGGTCGAAGAAATGGACCTCTTGCTAAGGCACTACTGTACAGTGTGGGCATGGGGGTCATCATTACCGCCATTGCCGTCATTAGGATCGTAAAAGCCCTCCACCTTGGACGCTGGTGGGAGGCTGCTAAAGGCAAGGACCTTGTAAGTCTTACCCATGTTTGCGGGATCGGTTAAACGTTCGTACGCCGAGGCAATTCGTTTTTGGCCCTCTGGCGTTGTTTGAGCATTGGCTAGCATCGTTGCCCGAGCACCGATCCCCATTCGATGAAGCCATGTAGCCTGAGTAACGGGACCATGTATAGAAAGTCCGTATTTCAAAGAAGCAATATCAGCAATAGCCTTGAAGTCGACATCAGCGGTTAAATCTGCCTCGCCAGGTTCCACATCATATGGACTCTCCTGGCGATGCTTTTGAAAGGCACGGAAAGTATTTACAGGAATGGTGGCCGAGGGACCGTAGTCCATAACCAAGGCGCTGCCGGTATTTTGTTTGATCATACTTGAAAGTTGTGCTGTCACATCCCAAGCCTCAGGGCACACCTCAATGGAGGATCCAAGCGGAAGTCGCGAGAACCGCGGTTGAGAAGCTAGCGCGACGCTGAGGAATGCGTGCTTCGGTCCCAGAACTGGTGTAAACTTGTCTGTGGATTTGTCGTATCCCACTAAAGTTTCTTGCCAGCCCTGCTGGGTGCGCTCAAACTGGTGAATAGGAAGCGCATCAAAGAATTCGTGAGCAACTACAAATGTCGGGGTGCCATCCTTGGGGATCTCCGACGTCAAATCGAGCCAGTCGAATTTAAGGTTGTGGTCTTTGAGTACATTTTGCTGGCTTTTTCTCAATGTTGGACTCGCTTCTACGAGTTGCACATTACTTACAGCTTGATAGAACTTGGGGAATGATTTTGCAGCTCGCAGCATATCTGCCATGAGTGTACCTCTTCCAGGACCAAGCTCGACAAGACGTATGGTTGCAGGCTGGCCATGGGCAAACCATTGAGTGATAAGATTTATGCCGACTAGTTCGCCGAACATTTGTGAAATTTCTGGAGAAGTGATAAAGTCGCCTTTGGAGCCCAACGGATCGTTTTTCACATAGTAACCGTCTTGTGGGTCCGTCAGACTTTGACGCATGTACGACGCAATCGACAACGGTCCTCGTAGCTCGATAGCCTGCTTCAACTTCTGCTTCAGCATCTTTCCTTGTCTGTAGATCTTCTACGCTTCAGCTAGCCCCGGCATGTAGGTCTTCCCCCTGACATAACTTTCATCGATATTTTAGTCAAGCGGTAAACTAGGCGACATTCCGTCTTCCAGCGTAAATGCCAGTAGCCAAGCGTATGACGTAGATTTTAAGCAGATCGAGTAGGGGGCACACAGATCATGGTAAACATGGTACACGTGGCTGCACACGATCGAACATAATAAGATGTATTTAGATGGGCTGAGTCCCTCACTTTGCTTGCATTTATTATTTTCTGGTTGACCTTATTTGGAATCTGCTACAGCGTTTGTCCCAAATATACCCATAATTTAGGCTCGCAGCGGCTCCTTGGATCATGTCGACTAAGTTGGAAACCTAACCTCGTGCTACGCGTGCCGCGTACCTTTGGCATCGAGGCTCAGATGATTGGAAGCACACGATGATGATGATGCGAGGCGATAATCATATACACATGACTCTGGGATCGCTGGGTCATGATGGGATCGCCCCTCATTTCTGTTGATCATGGCGGAATGCCATACTGCTCGAGTGGGCCGGCTTTCGTTCTCTTCCCCAGAAACGGATTCTACGTCATAAGTTAAAGTCCCAAAATAGTCGCCGCAGCCGCCTCGAACGGGTCATGTAAGGAGGAGCCTCAGTAAGAACGCGGGTGTTGGTGATATCCATCATCATCCTAAAGGTCACGCGAAAGTAATGCAGCATGTTTACGCGATGCCAGCATGATGTTCCATGCGAGGGGAAGTAGAGCATCGCTTTCGAGCCGAATCGATCATGCTCCAACTGTATTTCTCGAGGTTACTTCTATTCTAAGAAATTAAGTTGAAACAAATTTATCGGTTATTTTGTATTATCACGTAGTTGAGACACAGTCGATCGCCTCCAGCAGGGAACATCGTTTATTATGCAGCCCGTCAACGCAATCATCACCGTCGACGGGCGAGGAGGAAGGCATACAGTAGCATTCGTGTCTGTTAGAAACTAAAAAAAAAAAAGACGATCTGCCAAGAATATCTCATGCTTCCTCGTTGTTGTGTTGATTGTATTCGTTGTCACCGTCGCTGATCGATCAGCAGATAGCCGCATAGTTTAGAAAGAATTATTACACACCCAAGTTGAATATCTCACTACTTTCGCATATCCCGCAGGCTTCAGGAACGCTCCACGAACTAGCCGCGTCTGAGTGTCAGTTCGTTTGATTTTGAGCTTGTTGGAGACAAAGCCGGTAGTGATTCCACTCAGAATTAAGGCCCTATACCCTGTGGCTAGCTGGTTCTGGCCCTCGCTCTAGGTCTTGCCTGCGCCAACTTCCGCGGACGCGCAGTTGCCAGAATATTGTTTGATCCCCCAGCTGTTGTGAACTGCACTCGTCGGCTCAACTCAAACTCAATAAGGAGATGCCTAGACGAGTTTTGACTCCGCCTAATTCAACACAAGCGCAGGCGCCACGGGGGCTGGGTATCGAACACGTTTCCACCACCGCTGGCACTTCAGATATAATTGAGCCTCCTAGCAGGATTCCCAAGGCCCATTCGGGGCACATGTTCCAAGTCGACCAGCTCGTTGTTACTTTACGACAAAGCGAGGCAGAAAACCAACGTCTGAACCGCCAACTTCGTGATGTTAAGGCTCGTCACCAACAAGCGGTGAATGTGCAGGTCAACCTTGAAGAAGACCTCACTCTGCGAGATACACGGATAGAGGAGCTACAGAGTGAACTGAAGCAGGTGAAACACCGAGCACACCAGACTGAATCGGAGCTAGCTGAGCAAACCGCGGAGTTTATGAACTCGCAGTCTCGGTGGATAAAAAACGTGTCACAGCTCAACGACGAAATTGCATCTCTAAAGACAAAGTATTCCGAGTCACAAGCGAAGATCTCAGAAATGTCTGCTAGAGATCATGCTCAAACTCAAAGTAGTAAAGCCATGATGCAAGAAAAGACGAAAACTCACGACAACAACGAAAATATGAGAAATCAAGCACATGAGCTTGAATATATGCAAAATGAACTTCTTGTCAAGGAACTCCACTCGCGCAACCAACAGCTCAAAGACGAGATGGCTCACGCCCAAGAGGTGAACGCCCGCCTACAGGAAGAGAACGAAAACTTCCAACTCCTTGTTGCCAAACGCGTCATCTCCGGTGGATTTAGCCTTGCCGACGACTTTGCCAATGATTCGGCTTCCAGCATCCAGTGCGCTATCGACGACAGCTTCGTTGATGAGACGGCCACTCAGGCCAGCGTCAACTCGACACAGTCACCTAGCACTGAGTATGAAAGTTCAGCTACGACATCTATTCAGTCGCGGAGTACCAAGGTTGAAGAATCAGGAAGTCCGAGTCGCGTTAAATCGAGCTCGAACGCGGAAGCAGCGATCAGCGCCGATGAACCTGAGGGTCACCAGGTTCAGGCACTCAAATTCGAGGTGACCTCGCTATCCAATTACAATCGTGCGCTTCGCACATCATTAGAGCGACTTGTTCACCGTCTGCTCGTTGAACATAATGGAACTTTCGCTAAGGCGGTTGAGGACAGCGTGTCCTCGCGATCATTGAGCAGGTTCAATACTCGCATTGCATCGTCGTATGAAATCCCTGTCCTGACCCCATCCCGAAACGGATCATTTTCGGGAATTGAGGGCGTTCAGAATAAGGAGAAGAGTACAGCAGCAGCCGTCCTGAGTCAAATGATGGTGAACAAGCAATTCACTGGAAACTCAAATCGCCGGGTCATCTCTGTGGGCATTGACAACGAGGTTCGACGGGCCGCCCCTGTTTTAGGAGGACAAGGAGTGCTGCCGCATACGCCATCTCCTAACAGTCGACCTCGAAAGAGCATGAGTGCTGGAGTATCAGCGCCGATCGCGTTTTCGAGCCCGATGATTCGGACACCCCGGATTTCCGTGCCGTCGTCGCCGAATCTTGACGATGACGTTGTAATCGAGCTTCCCAAACGCATTGACAATCAGACCTCGCTTCGACGGCTACACATCAAAGACGATTAAACTTCGGATCTGGGTGCCATCATCCCCAAGCCATGCCGTGACTGTCATACCGGCGCGAAGGAGGCCATGAAACCCATAGACAATTTAATTATTTATTTATTCATTCATTGTGGAGCATGCTTCAGCACATTTTCCGCACAGGGCCTCTTCCATTGAAAAGGTTTGCGTGGCTCAAGCGTGGTCGCACTGCGTGCCAACGGCTTTTACTAGCGTTGATCCCGACAGTAGACGTTCTCAACTTCGCGACTCGAGTAGGTAGTCGGAGATCTTCTGCATTTACTGCGATTAGTAAAGCGGTCGGGGTCGCATTTTATACTGTGATGCTTGCATACCTTAGCCTCCCAGCCTAGGTAAGTAAGGCCAGCATGGCCGAAAAACTTTGGCCCAACCTTGACCCAACAACCTTGGCTCGAATTGACTTGACAGCTTATCTGCATAGTAAAACTAACCAAGCTAAAGCTTATCTCTCCTTCCATCCTAGGCTGCCATTATCAATGCTCGGCAAATGCGGTCCAGGGTCCCACACGTAAGCACTCCGTGGCGACTACCAATGGTCCGACCTTGTTACCATACATTTTTACATGCACCCCAGGCACTGGGTGACTATTTGTCCCCTCGATATGGTCACAATGGCCACCCCCCCCACAGAATTACGTAGGGATCATCGCGGTCCGTGAGTGATTAAACAATATCGAGGGGTTACCCTAACCAATTCCCCATATATAGCCCCGGTTGGCCCCCGGCATCTTACTCTTGTTCTTCATCCACCGTTTTGATTTTTACATATTTGCCTCTCTGAATTTTGAAGTCCACGGCCTTGGCTGGTTCTCAGACATGCCTAGCGACCCGTCACCCGAACCGAGACTCGCGCCCCCGTCCTCTGCACCTATCCCCATAAACAGCAACACCCAAGGACCTCTACGGCCATCCCCGCATAGTGGACCAGGCAGTATAATGAACTGGTTTGGCAACATTGCATCGCCACCCTCGAAGACCGCTGTTTCATTTCCGTCGCAGACCTCTGCACCTAAACCCGAACCCGCACGCAGCCCAACGCTGAGCCCGACTGACTCCAAGCGCTCGCGCAAGGACTCATCGTCCCTTTCACACGACGAGGCTCTTAATATTAGTCGGGCTGGAAGGTCTGGCGGAATCTCACGATCCCCAGAATCGGCAGTAATAGACGAATTGAGCTCTTCCCCCGCGACGGCGACAATCACCAACAATGGTCCAACCCCAACTGCCAATCGCCCTCGAAGCAATTCTCGCTACGATAAACTCGGGCTCATTGCTGCCTATTCCAGTGGTCCCTCGTCATTTTAGCCGTGATTCACGACTATTTCATGAAAATCTCCTTCTTTTTACCCTATTTATTAATGCTGCATACATTTAGACGATATAGATTATAACGCTCGTTGGTTTTACTAGTAGTCGCTCTTTCTAGCCACATTATAAACCTTATACAGAAAAAGAAACGGATGACGTCGAGTTTCTTGATGGGGAGCCCGGTTAGAAATGTTAATTAAGGCATGTGGTGCCTGAAATGTAAATGGACAGCTCCTTGTCCGTCTACTTAGCTACAAAACATTATTTCAAAAGTTTATGTATATTGCCACGGCGAAATATGCGAACAAGAATCGCTTTGGCTGGAGTTATTCGACGGCACTAGGTGTTCGGAAAATGGCAAAGACTACCACCTCGCTCGATGCCGTTTTCACCACTGCCTCCACAAACAGCTATCTTGAGCCTTTGGCGACTCCAACGCCTATCGCAAAATTTCCTGCTTCAATTATCCCCGACGATGTCAGTTCAGAAATTCGAGAGCTGCGTGGCTACGCGTTAACAACCAAAACTATCACGGAAGAAACTGTGCTCACACGACCCACAGGCACGCTCAGTTACGAAAACCGCGCGATGGCATCCGCGACTATGTCGTCAACGAGTGAAATTGGCCCTACTCCGACTGCGGTGCTAGTGGATTCGGCCGGGAACAAGCCCAACTCCTACAGCGCAGACCGTGCTCTAGTGCTTGGATGCGCCATTGGGGGAGTCCTAGGGCTGTTCCTCTGTGCCCTCATTGTATATTGCATTCTGAGTCGATATCATTGGAAGAAAAACCGCCTGAAAAATAAAGACGAAGCAGAAGTCATCGCGGAAAAGTTTGCTAAGGACAGATTCGGTCCACGCGGCAATGGCACCATAGTGCGAAGCGTGCAGTCGCTAATATCCGACGACTCTTCAGAAACAATATCTGGCTACAAGCTAGATGAAGAACAATCCGTATCTATGGCTCCTCTTCACCAACCTTTAGAGCTTAACGCGCTCCCTCCGACGCTTGCTGTACTCCCAAGACCTGACATCGAAGAACCACGCAGAGCGCCCCCACCGCCCCCTGGAGCTCGTCACAACCTGAGCAGACAGGGCGCACTCAGTTCTCATGGAGCTCACTACTCAATCAACACAAACAAAGCACTCCCTGCGATTGGCCACATTCCGAGTCCTCCAGTGAGGCCTCCGATCGCTGCCATGCCTCCGCATCGTTCTCGTGAAACCATCAGCTGGGATCCCCTTCCAAGCGCAGCACACACCAGGGTGAATGGAGTCGAGATACCAATGCTTGAACCACGCGCAGCATTCCAAAATACTTACCAGCAGCGGCATCTATTGAGTCGTCCGCTATCAAGCGGTTCATCCGCAAAACCCGCTGGATTGACAGGGTTTCTGAGACCGTTCTTTGCCCTCAATAAGAAGCCTAGATCTACATCAAGCAAGGACGAGAGGGAAACAGCCTCCAGTCAAAGCGGTGCAAGTACCTTAATCGCAGGCTCATCTGTCCACGACCAAGACGAGGATCGAGGTAGGATCACTTCTCCGTCTCCAAAATTTCCAACTTTAGATGTGGAAATCCGAAGAACCTCGGTTCAGTCGTTCGAGGACTTATCCTACCTTGCGACCGACTTTGGGTTCCAGACAGTTGAACCACTGAAAATCAATAAAGCTGAATTGGTGACAGAGCTGGACAGTCCTCAAGAAAAGCTCCTCTTATCGCAGGAAACTACGGATGTGGAGAGAGAGGGCACCGCTAGTTTTATAGAGCCAAGCATCTTGAGCAGCGGTGTGGCGAGCCTTGAGGCCCTTGAGAGCCATGCACACGACAGGGCAGTTACCGACTATTATTCTGCTGGTGAAAGTCTAAGACCGAGCGAAAAATCCATTTCAGAGTGTCTCGTTGACGTCAATGACCGAGAAAATAATGTTCAAGAAGACAATGCTAAAGTGGCCAGTGTTGAGGAAGAAATTGCTCAAGAAGGCAATTCTCGGAATGATCACACAGAAGACTTGTTCAAGGACTTTTCGGGGCCAGCCTCAGCAGATGCCTCTCTCGTATTTGACAATACCTTTGAGCGCAGGCGTTCGCTCATTTCTGGCGCGATTGACTCTCGAGGGGCCTCTCGACCTGCTGTGCCCTTGCGGTCCGAACGTCGGTCACAGTATCATTGGCTTGGTTCTCGCAGACAAACTGCAGATCGAATGAGTCGAGTTAGTCGAATGAGCCGAATGAGTGCACGATCGACACAATCGCGAAAGCGTTACTCAGTACAGGCCCAGCCATCAGAACGATCTGTTAGCCTTTCAGCGCAAGCCCCCCCACCACGGCCACAACGACCACTCTACTCGCCCTTTGAATCATTTGATTTTTCCACTGTCCAGCCAGCTCATATTATCCTTCCCGACAGCTCAACCTCCGGACAAGCTATAAGTCGCCTAGAATTGCAGATGCTCTCACCTTTAAACGAAGTGGACACCCCTGAGCCATTGCCAGATATGCACAGCAGTGAAGGTGCACAGAGAGATCCCGCTGATCTGCGGAATATTTCAGTAAGGTCGAGCACCAGCAGCAGCCGATATGGGGAGTAGATGATCTTCGCAACAAGTTAAAGCCTGCCGAGTATCACATCTTCCTCAAAATCACCTGATCAGCAAAGACATGGCCGTTTAAATGGTTGTATTCTACACATTGCGTTCTGATCATATATAAAGTTAAGACCAACAAGACTAAGCTTGCATTGCGCGTCAAACAATATATTGCGAATGGAATTGCGAAGCGCTCACATGGAATGCTTGAACTTCATCTGGGGCTTATAATCCGAAAAGGAGGCTTTTAGTGGCTCAATTCAGGGCTCGCGTGATAGGCTTCAAAAAGTCAATCAGGTTTCCGAGCCAGATAATCAAATCGAAATGCAGGATTAAACGTATAAGCGAGCTAAGATATTTTGTGGGTCGCGCGCGTAAATGCGCAAAGATCGTTGCGCTGAAACACAGGAAGCACTAATATTTACACGGCCAACTTTGCAACTTTGTACAAAAGAGTCCAAATAGAGCTGAGATTTTATTATGGACTCAAGCATTATTTCACCGAAGAACGGTTACGGTACCGCTAGCGGCCTTAGCACTGCTACTGCAAGTCAAACCAGCCCGCAGAATGCGGAACATACTCGATCTGAGCGTGAAAAAGTCATTGCAGGGATTTTAGGTGGCCTTGGTGGACTACTGGTGCTTTGCATTGGCATATGTTGCGCTGTAGGAATTGTCAGAAGAAGATATATCGCAAGAGGGAAGATTCAGCGACGCGAAATGGGTCAAACTACACCAGAGCCAATGGCAGACAAACGGCCGAGTGTCACTGAGCAGCAAATACCAGAGCGTTGGCCGCGATCACCTCGACAGCAGCCGTCACTCCAGTATACTATGAGGCCGCTTCCGAGAGAGCCGAGGCCAGCGCCAGGACCCCCCGATACGGAGCCGTGGGTGATGAACGGGATCCACCATGAAAGTCCGCTGGGTAGTTTGCCAAGCTCAATCGCGTCGCCAATCTTCCAAATGGACGTGAGCGCGAGAAGCTCACCAGCTATAGCGCGACAACAAGGATTGAGGAGGCCACCGACTCCTCCCACTCCGCGGAAGATTGCATTGAACCCATTCCGGAGCGGACCATGAATATCAAGCGTACAATAATAAAATTTTTATATGCGACAACTAACTAGGCTGATTGAGCAGCACGAGCTTGTGCTTGAGCCTCGAGCACCGCCTTTGGTGCCTTGCCGAACTCGAACTCGAAGAAACTCTTGTCGAAGTGATGCAGACGGACATAACCGTCTTCTGAGCCTGAGGCGTAGCAAGTGCCGTAAGGGTGCACGGCGATTGTGTTAATAGGACCGAAATGGCCACCAAGACGGCCGAGATCGTCCATAAAGATCTTGTGGAAGAAGTGAGACTCGAATTTACCACCGCCAGTGGTTGTGACATCGCGAGCATCCATACCACCGCCTGCGATAATCAAGTCCTTGATAGGAGTGATCGCAGCAGAGTTAAGTGGTACATCACCCTTATAAGTCTTGCGCACCTCCAGATCACCATCCACATATAGTAGAGCAGCAGTGGCATCACGAGACGAGGTGACAAAGTATGTACGATCAGAGTTCATCTGAAGATCAGTGATAGGCTTCTTGTGCACCTCAACACGGGACTCAATCTTACCGTCCTCAGCAAGGTTAACGCGTGAGACAGTACCGTCTCTGTGAGCAGCGACAACACGCTTGCCATCGTAGGTCCATGATGCCTGCACGTAGGGAGAGCTGCTGTGAGGGTGACGAGCCTTTTCAATGAACTTGCGGCCCTCAATATCGACCTCCATAACTACGAGAGTACCTTTCTGGCCCATCTGTTCGTCGAGTACGACAAGAAGTTCCTTGTTATTACGGGGGTTAAGCTCCACAAAACGCGGCGTGGAGGCCGTGCTGAGCTCCATTAAAAGTTCACCAGTGCGAATATCCCAAGCGTGTAGCTTCATGTCACCAGATCCGGTGTAGGCGTAAGAAGTCGTCTCATCAACGTCAACAGACATGACGGCACCATCGTGAGGACCAAGAGTTCCAAGACGCTCGCCATTGTCAGAGAAGAAGACTGAGACCTGCTTATCACGAGCAGTGGAAATGAGAAGATCACCCTCGCGATTGAATTTGAGCTGCGTGAGCGGACGCTCGTGACCCTTGATATTCAACGGCCTCATATTAACGACGAGGTCAGGTCAGTACAGGTCTGATGAACTCGCTGAATTTTTCGCGATGTGATTACAACATCGACGGCTGTCATTACATTAAAGCGATTTGGCGTGGTCACATGATTCAATGTTTACACATGAGTTCATGAAGTTATACTTCTGAAAGGTAGTTAAAGAGAAAGTAAGAATTAAGGACATGAGGGGGCTATTCAAAATTTGTTAGTATTTAACACCAGAAGTGCCAGGTGCGAACATACCAAGGCTTCGCTGCCAATTCTCTCCGATGAGCGGCAATTTCCTCGCGTAGTGCCTGCTGATCGGATACGCGCACACCGGTGTGCACGTCAATCTCATTGAGTCGAACATACCACCAGTCACGCGTCCAGAGCTTGTGACCAACAAATAGAAAGAGAAGAATGAATGAGGATAGCCATACCTCGAAGAAGTTTTTGGCCTGCTCAGCTCCATCGTGCACTGTGCCCTTGTCGGTCCAGTGAAGCGGGAACAGAGCCGTCCAGAATTGCAAGCAGATTGTTGCCGCTGCGAGCAAGGCGCCAACAGTAGGTACGTAAAGTCCACCGGGAGCAGCAAAGTCGAGGTCCTGAACACCCAGATTATTGCGTTTCATGGCGATTCGGTTGCGAATATGGCAAATGTTGATCGATCCCCATGTCCAGATGGCACCCATACCACCAAGGGCTGACAACCAGTCGAAAACTTGGCCATAGCCATCCCAAGCTGAGATGAACGCGAGGCAGCCAAACCCTAAGGCAATAGCGAGACAGATAGCCGGGCGGCCTTGTCTATCGATGTAGAGGAGGAACTTGGGTGCATGGCCCTGGGCTGCAAGAGAGACCAAAGTACGTGTGCTGCCGAAGACGGCCGCATTTCCGACAGAAAACACGGCGATAATGATCACAACGTTCAGAATTGATGGCAAAGCTTTGATGTGGGCCCGATTCACGGCAATTACAAACGGCGATGCTGATGCATTGCTCGCTGCGCCAAGATGAGGATCGGTGTAGGGAACCAGACAACCCATAATAATTACGCTGATGAGATAGAAGAGGAGGATACGCCAGAACACTTGCTTGCACGCCTTGGGAACAGCAATGTGAGGGTTCTTGGTTTCAGCAGCGGCTAGACCAGCGAACTCTGTACCGCTAAATGCATAGGCTGCGGATACGAAGACTTTACACACTCCTTTCGCACCGTTCGCAAAAGCTCCAGGATCATGCCAATACCGTCCACCTATATATTCATGCGTTGGCCCGCCTCCGCAAGTGATAACAATACCTACGATGATGAAGCCGACCACCGCGAGTACCTTGATCATAGAAAACACACATTCTGCCTCACCATAGCCGCGGACACCAAAAATGTTGATGAAAATAATTGCTGCTAGAAATAGGCCGATCCAAGCGGCACGGTTTACTTCGGTTGCTCCGTTATGATCGCTATCCCAGAACTTTAAAGTGACAGCGGCGGCAATCAGTTCATTTGGCATGGTAATGAGCCATCCGACAGCGTAGACCCATCCGATGGAGAAACCCCAGCTACGATCGAGGAATCGCGAGTTGTATGCGCTGAACGCACCGGATGCAAGGTATCTTACACCGAGCTCTCCAAGCGTGTTCATAGTGCAGAAGATGAGAATACCAATGAAAAAGTATGCAAGGAACAGCCCTGCTGGGCCAGCATTGGCGAGAGCGGAACCGGAGGCAATGAAAAGACCCGCTCCAATCGAGCCGCCAATGCCAATCATTTGGAGATGCCGATTCGATAGCGACTTCTTCAAAGGGATGGTAGCCGTGGATGCGATAGCTCGTTGCTTCGGATCAAGATCTGGATCAGCCTCGATAAGGGCTACTGGCTTCCAGTCGTCAAACCATTTTCTAAATCCAGTCTGCTCTGAGAAGGACACCTCCTCAGTGGAGCCAACTTCTGTCTCATTGGAGTGGACGAAGCCCTTTTCCATGTCCTTGAAAGACATCTTGTTGGACTCAAGATATATGCAGTGGAACAAGCTTGATAAAGCTCGGGCAGGGGGAAGGCTGCTCGATTTTAAATGCTGCGGTCTTGGTGTAGACGTCTTATCACGATGGTTTAGAACCCCTACCCAAAGATATTGGTGATCATTTTAATATGCACGCGCGAGATAGGCGATAGCCAAAGAGCATAAGGGCATTTACAGGGGTGCATGGACAATTTGCTTATCAGTCAATTGCTGGGATAGCATATACTTTACCATATTCGAGAAACGGAACGGTCTTGAACTTTTCGAATAGACAATGTCACGGCGAGCTAGTCTAGCTTGCAGCGCGAGCGGCTGTGCGCAGTCTCTTGAGTAGGTCAGTCATTGATCATTATCACAAGCTACCTCATCGGACGAGGCGCTCAAACTCTGTTAGACTGAGCCTGTTGCCCGATGCATAATTACATGTACACTTCTGGTTGCATTAGCCGGGACTGATAACGACTCCGATTATCGCTTAGCCGCTCCACGGATGATTAGTTAGTATACATGTACTGCTCAAATCAGTGAGAATTGGGGCAAGGGTTCGTTACATACGTGCGGGCTCGCTCCTCCAGAATCGGGTTCGCAAGTTCTATAATCGGAAATCGACAGAGAGAGAAGAGTATGGTAATAAAATCAACCCCGGGCTTTGATCTCGATCTTACTTCGGACTATTCGGCAACAGTAGGGGAAAAATCGTAAACGCTATCCTAATCTAAATAATAAAAAAGGGGGGACAACTTGAAGTTGGCGGCTATAACTGCTATCAGTCTCTCTACATAGTGAGTCGCTCTACTCGAGTTGCAAGGCGTCCTTGACGAAGGCGGCCTCCTCGGCGTTGTGCATCTTCTTAGAACCAGCAGCGACCGAAGCCGAGGGCTCACGACCAGCGTAGCGCACATCGAAGTCAGCGTACTTCTCGGTGTTCTGAAGCATAACCTTGAGACGAGGAGACACGTAGCTCCAGGGGCCGGCGTTGTAAGGCTCTTCCTGGCACCAAACGATCTCGTCGAGGTTCTCGAAGCTGTTGAGCGAGTCACGCAGCTGGGCCCACGGGAACGGATGAAGCTGCTCAACCTTGATGAAAGCAGTGTCCTTGATGCCAGCATCGGCACGGGCCTTGAACAGGGTAGCGTAAACCTGGCCAGTGCACAGAATCACACGCTTGATACCCTCCTTGTTGTTGATGCTCTTGCCAAGCTCAACGTCCTCAATGATCCACTGGAAGCCAGCATTCTCACCGGTGAACTCCTCCTTACTGGAGCGAGCAAGCGGGTGACGAAGCAAGGCCTTGGAGAAGAACAGCACCAAAGGCTTGCGGAACTGGCGGTGCATCTGGCGACGCATCAAGTGGAACAAGTTAGCGGGCGTGGTTGGGTAGGCAATAGCCATGTTGGTGTCCTGGTGCTGGCGCTGGAGCTGGTCGCTAGTAGGGAAGTAGCGGCCGTCCTCAGAACCGAGGAGCAAGTAACGCTCGATACGGGCACTAGAGTGCTCAGGTCCCTGGCCATCGTAACCGTGGGGCAGACTGAGCACAAGACCAGAACGCTCGCCCCACTTGGTCTCAGCAGCAGCGACGAACTGGTCGATGATCACCTGGGCAGTGTTGGCGAAGTCACCGAACTGGGCCTCCCACATGGTGTAAGACATGGGGTTGTACAAAGAGTAGCCGTACTCGAAGCCAAGCACACCGTACTCGCTAAGGTGAGAGTTGGTGATGGTCATGCTGTCAGGGTCAGCAGCAAGGCTCTTGAGGGGAGTGACAGTCGAGCCGTTCTCCTGGTCGTGGAGCACAGCGTGACGCTGAGAGAAAGTACCACGCTCAACATCCTGGCCACTCACACGCACGTGGTAGCCCTCCTTGAGCAGCGAACCAAAGGCAAGACCCTCAGCAGTGGACCAGTCAATGCCCTCACCGCTGTCGATAGACTTAGCACGGGCCTTGAGAATACGGGCAAGGTTCTTGTGGACCTTGAAGCCCTCAGGCCATGAAGACACAGTCTTACCAGCCTCCTGGAACACCTCCTCCGTGATCTGAGTAGGCTCGTGAGGAAGGATCTCCTCCTTGAGCTCCTTCACGGTCTTGAAGTTCTTCCACTCGGCAGAGGTCCAGTGGTCATCACGCTCGCCGTTGCGGTCCTTGGACTTCTCGAACGAGTCCTCGAGAACGCTCCAGACCCAGTCGCGGTGCTCCTTGATGTCCTGCTCGGTGAAGGTGCCCTCCTCAATGAGCTTCTTCTCGTACATCTCAAGGGCAGGGACCTTCTTGTCGACGATCTTGTACATCATAGGCTGCGTGAACGAAGGCTGGTCGATCTCATTGTGACCGTGCTTACGGTAACACCAGAGGTCAATGATAACATCGCGCTTGTACTCGGCACGCCACTTGGAGGCGAGCTGGAAGATGTAGACAACAGCCTCAATGTCGTCACCGTTCACGTGGAAGATGGGGGCATCAATGGTCTTGGCGAAGTCAGAGGGGTAAGGGGTAGAACGGCCAGAGCTAGGGTCGGTGGTGAAACCAATCTGGTTGTTCACAATGACGTGAATAGTACCACCGGTGGAGTAGTTCTCAAGACGGCTGGCACCGAGGGTCTCGTAAACGACACCCTGGGCCTCAACGGCGGCGTCACCGTGCAAAAGTACACCCATGCCCTTGTCGAAAGTACCAATGTCCTTCTTGAAGTGCTGGGCAGCACGCACCTGACCAAGCACAACGGGGTCCTCGGCCTCAAGGTGAGAGGGGTTAGCCACAAGCGAAAGGTTGATCTTGGTGCCAACGTTGGTAGGACGCTGGTAGTTCATACCCAAGTGGTACTTGACATCACCGCTGCCCTCATCGAAGGTGGTGGAGCCGTGGAACTCGTTGAAAATGTCCTCATTGGGCTTACGCACAACGTTGGACAGGACGTTCAAACGACCACGGTGGGGCATACCAAAGACAATGTCCTCAATGCCGTGGGTGGCAGACTCATCGATAAGCTCCTTAATACCAGGAACCATAGTCTCACCACCCTCGAGGCCGAAACGCTTGTCATTAGGGAATTTCGTAGCCAGGAACTGCTCGAAGAGGGTGGACCACATAAGACGGTCGAGGATACGACGCTTCTCCTCCTTGGAGAACTTGTAAGGAGTGGGGACCTCCACGCGCTCGCGGATCCACTCGCACCGTTGTTTTGAGGGAATGTGCATGTACTGTACACCGTAAGAGGAGCAGTAAGTCTTCTCGAGGTTGTCGATGAGGTCCTTGATCTTCATGCGGGCACCTTCACCGAAACGGGGCAGGATACCAGGGCCAAGGCTGATCTCACGCTCGAGGTCAGCGGGGCTAGTCCAGCCGTAATGCTCGGGTTTGAGCTCAGTAGGGATGCTAGAGTCTTTAGTGTCGAAACCAAGCTCACGTTTGAGTGGGTCAATCTTGGCGCGGAAGTGACCGCGAACCTGGTAGGCACGAACGAGCATCTGGGCCTTGAGGTGGTCCAAAACCTCACTGGAAGTGCCAGGAGCCGCAGAGGACAGAGTACCTGCGTCGGTAGTGCCTGGAATCAAATTTGGCGGGGGGGTGAAGCTCTGAGCGGAAGGAGTACCGTTCTCGAGGTTCTTGAAATAGCTCTGCCACGAGACATGGACGCTAGAGGGGTCCTTTTTCCAAGCCTGGTACATCTCATCGATATAGTTAGCGTTGGTGCTGGACATGAACACGTCGCTGTCTGTGGAGGCAAGACGCGCACTAGACACAGAGGCACAGGGCAGGCCCTGTTTTCTACATATTTGCGCAGCGCGTATAGACCGCAGCTGTGGGGACAATCTGCGAAGCATGGTTTCAATGATCTCTTCTTTTTGTTGTCACACTGACACGCCTTGTAAAATTAAAAGTCCTGAGAGGGATACAAACAAACAATGACCCAAAACTAAAGACCAATCAGTATCTTCAAGTTATAAAGGGCGGATACCTGGTTGGAAAATGTAAAATCTAAAATCAACCAAGACAGAACCAACCGCTCAAGACCAAAGCAGTTACAAGGTAAAAGGCAAGAAGGGAAAAAAGAAAAGAAAAGTAATTCGCAGTTGGTGCGTGTCTGTGATGGCACACGCAATCTTATATGTATGATCCGTCAGCTAAAAATGCCCTCCCCCAAAATGCGCCGCGCTCATTGGCTTGCTATTATATAAGCGCGCCATAGGAGAGGTCCCCTACCGTGAAAGTCCACACAAAGCTCCGACATCGGATGCCAATCCCCCGCCCAGACATCTCCTGGGAGAAGCCAAGTATCCAGGCACGGTTCTAGGCGGGAACAAAATGAACAAAACCGGGGCCTGTTAATTTGATACCGTGGTAAGGAGCCTTAAAAGGTTGTAGCACTGATTTATGTCCAAATTTTATAAACTCAAGTCGCAGAATACTGAGCCCACGAACAGCACATCATCCCCCCATTTCTACGGGCGTTGCCGGCCTTGCAGCTAGACGCGGCTCCTGCATTAACACTTTACTTAGCGATGAGAGCTGTCACCTGGTTTGCCCAGCTAGTGTAGTCAGCAAATTGTGGAGCCGATACATTCTGCAGAAGCAGGGCTGGGGTAGTCACTGAGCGCGAGTTGGCTTAATTTGGAGGGGGAGGGAAGCAAATCCGGGGTTCAGACAGTGGCGATATTTTAGATCTTGATTGGAAGTTAGATCTTTGGGCGGTGCGCAAACTCACACGAACAGTCGCATTCGAGCGACCACGTTAATTTTGGGTCACGCATCCACTGCGCTACCCGTGGGGACGCTGTCATTGGCCCAGAGCACAGCCAATCGCTTTCCTTGACAATATACTTTTAAAACAAGCTCGTGGTAATTTTGAATAAACTAGTATTGATTCAGTGGCTTAATTTTGATGGCAAATTTTAACACCCCAGTGATTGGATTGACAGGTTGAGCGTGTTATTTTTGTGGCTGTCATGTGTCAATTGGAGGCGCTATGACTCTTATTCTATATGCATACTGTATGAGGTGTGACATCGGCAAAGACTAAACCAAATTATAGAAACTCACTTAATTCAGAACTTAAAACTTTTCTACCCGCCGCCTCGGATAAACTTCGCATCCGACCTAGCCCAGTGCCATTAACGATTATTCACTGCTTCTTGGGAAACCAGCACTGAATCAACGTTATTATTATTATGATGAGTGCACGTGAGCGTTCTGGAGATTTGGGCTTGAAGTTTAGAAGCGATGAAAAAAATTTGTAAGCCTGAAAAATATCGATGGCTTCGAAGACGGTACGCGGGCCTAAAACCGGCAAACGCCGGGCCCCAGAAGTGGAAGAAGACCTAAGTGATACTGAAATTCCTCAGTTGAACATCTCAGAGAGTGAGGAAAGTGAGTCTGAGCTCTCCGACTCTGCCGAGGTCCCTGCCAATGGCAACGAAGCTGATTCTGACGTTCCCTCCCTCGAGGGCTTCGACAGCGATGACATTGACGACCTGAGCGAGGAGGACGAGCTTCCTTCAGACTATGTGAGCTCTGATGAAGAGGGTGAGTTCATTCCAGGCGCTGATGGCAAGCCTCGCCTCATCAGACCCGAGATTGATCCTCACTACTCTAGCGACGATAGTGACCAGGAGGATGCAAACACAGTGGGCAATATTCCCATGTCCGCATACGAGACAATGCCTCATATTGGTTATGACATTGACGGTAAACGTATCATGCGTCCTGCCACACAGGGTGCAATTGACAGTTTGTTGGAGACCATTGACCTCCCCAAGGGATGGACTGGTTTGATGGACAACAAGACTGGCGGCAGCCTTAATCTCACACCAGAGGAACAAGACCTCATCAATCGTGTTCAGAGCGGTTTGCTTCCTTCGGACTCAATCAACCCATTCGAGGACCAGCTCGAGTGGTTCACCAACGGCCCAGCCGAACAACAACCTCTAACCGCCGTGCCCGAGCCTAAGCGACGATTCGTGCCCAGTAAACACGAAGCCAAGAAGGTTATGAAGCTCGTGCATGCTATCCGTGCTGGTAAGCTGGTAATGAAGCAAAAGGGTAAGGACTCTGACGATGAAATGAAGCTTTCCTCCAAGACCTACGACGTGTGGGAGAACGAGGCCCCTGTCGAGAACCGCATGCATCTGCAGGCACCTAAGATGGCACCTCCAACCCATGAAGAAAGTTATAACCCGCCAGAAGAGTATTTGATGACGCCAGAAGAGCGTGAGAAGTGGGAGAATACTCCAGCTGCCGACCGTGAGACCAATTTCATGCCTGAGAAGTACGGAAGCCTCCGTAAAGTGCCTGGCTACGTCAATGGTATTCGTGAGCGATTCGAACGATGCCTCGATTTGTATTTGGCTCCGAGATTGCGTCGCCAGAAGCTGAATATCGACCCCGACTCGCTCATTCCCGAGCTTCCCTCCCCCGAGGATCTGCGACCGTTCCCCACAAAGTGCTCTGTGGTATTTAAGGGTCATGAGGGCCGTGTGCGCACACTTGGTGTTGATTCCACTGGCAACTTCTTGGCCACTGGTGGTGAAGATGGTAGCGTGCGCCTGTGGGAGACTCTGACTGGCCGCGAGTTGTACCGTTGCGACATTCTTCGCGACGATACTTACAGTGCCGAGACAGAGAAGCAAACACACGCCGACGATAGAATTGACAGTGTCAAGTGGCACCCCAGCTTGCCGATCCTTGCGGTGGCTGCTGGCGATAATATTTATATTTTGACTCCTCCACAGCTGTTCGATGTGGTACAAGAAAACACTGCATGCGAGGCCGTGGAGCGGGGCTGGGCCTACGCTACCCAGGGCAGGAAGGCTACCGTGGACGGTTCTCTCGGCGATAACGACGAGGCAGAGACTGCCACAAAGCAAAAGAGTTACGCAGACTGGACCAAGCCAGGACCTAAGCTGTTGGGCCAGGGTGTCCAGGTAGTTGTGCGCTGCCCCAAGCGCGTGCGTCGCATTGACTGGCACGCCAAGGGTGACTACATTGTAAGCGTTTCACCAGATGGTCAAAATACGGCCGTGCTTGTTCACCAACTGTCACGCCATGCGACCCAGTCGCCATTCAAGAAGTCTAAGGGATTGGTGCAGGACGCCAAGTTCCATCCTTTCAGGCCACATTTGTATGTGAGCTCGCAGCGTTATGTCCGCATTTACGACTTGACGAAGCAATCGCTAGTAAAGAAGCTGCAGCCTGGTGTTCGTTGGTTGTCAACCTTCGATATTCATCCTCAGGGTGATAATGTGATCACGGCATCATTCGACAAGCGTGTTACTTGGCACGATTTGGAGCTTAACGAGCGCCCTTACAAGACTCTGCGTTACCACTCACGAGCAGTGCGCGACGTAGCGTACCACCCCAAGCTGCCTTTGTTCTGCTCTGCATCGGATGACGCTCACATTAACGTGCTGCACTGCTCTGTTTACGACGATCTACTCAAGAACCCGCTCCTAGTACCACTTAAGGTTCTCAAGGGACACAAGATTGTATCAAGTCTTGGTGTGATTGAGGTTGCGTGGCATCCTCGCGAGGCGTGGTTGTTCAGCGCTGGTGGTGACGGTACTGCTCGCCTGTGGACCACTTGATCTCGCTTGACAGCTGTCCTTGATAAAAAAGAAAATAATAATAATAAAAATAATACTGCTACAAAAACAACACCGTCAGCGGCCACATTTCTCGATGCTGGCCGATTAATATCACACTGTTACTGGCTGTTGCAACTACAAGTCTCTGTACCCGAGCTCTCGCCATTCTTCAACGGGCCCCTCGCACAAGACTAGCGATATCCGGCCACCGGTCCAGCCAATGCCCCGGGTTGCGTAGGTAGCACCGAAAACGTCTTTGAGCCTTTGCTCTACTGTAGCGCGAATGTCTTCTGTTACTGGGTACAAGTCCGAATAAACTAAGGACAAGTGTGGTTTGAACTCGTCCCTAGCCCAATCATATGCCTCTACGGAGATGTCGTTCTGCAAAACCTCCTGTTCCTGGTTGCTCAAAGCCTCAAAATTGCGAATGTTGGATTTATATTCCGGCCATAACACGTAGCGTTCGCGACAGATGGTTGCCAGAGATACGAGCTCCGCTTTTCGCTTCACCTCGAGTACGACCTTACGGAAGTATGCAGATCCAAAGCTGACGGCGTCTAAAATGACGTCAAGGAAAGAAACAGACTTGGCGGCTGCGCTAGCGCCGTCAAGCACGCGATCAACGTCCCGTTGCGTTTCTACCCGGATTTTCGACGTGATAGTCACGTGGGGTTGAAATTTGGGGGCGTCGTCAAACAGTGGGCTCAATCCCGCAATAGTCTGTTGAAGTGCATCCTGTAACGGACCCGCCTTCGGCTGCAGCCACAACGACGCCCGCAAACCATCGCTGTCACTCCCTTCAGCCATTGTACGCGGTTGCCGATAAATTATAGGAGAGGCTGTGATACCCTGAGTCAGCGCACACCCGGTAGATCCATTTAGATGCTGCAGACGCGTCCGACTTTACAGGGATGAAATTGACGTGAATTTTTCCATATAATTGTCAAATTTATTCTCAATAGAAGTTGTCTCTGTTGTGCTCAATTTTGGTGGGAAGTTATTTCGGGAGACTATACCGTGGGTCAGGCTTTTCGTCCGTGTCGTCAAACTTCGCTATGAGAGCGACTATGATGCACAGAGCAGCGCCAGCAAGCGATTCGTGCCACAGAGACCATGACCGACCCTCCAATTGAGAATTTGTGTCCTCTGAGAATGGAGCTATGATAACGGGATGGGATTTGCTTGCTTTAGCAAGCGAATTCGCGTCGCCCGCGACTGCCGTCGAGGCTTGTGAGAAACCAGCGAAAAGAGCGATGCCAGTAAGGCAGGCGGGCACAACTCGCATGGGACCACGGACGACGCTATTTGCTCAAAAAGGAGCTAGTATTTAAAAGATTGAAAGGCGATTTTGTTTGAAATAATACATTTATGTACAAGCGCATGACGGGCAAGCCATTTGAACTAGGAAAGTTTAGGTTGCATAAACATGACACAAACTCTAAATAGTTTCATGCTGAATTTTGCGCATCAATGCATCCCTGCATACCAAAGCAAAAAAAAATTAACATGAAACTTTAAGTTTTTATGGTGAGATCTAATAGCTCGCGGCTCATTGGTGCCGCGAGGGTCGGGGTGCCTTGCATTATACTGCGAGCTTACATACAAGTCTAGGGTACGCGTTTGTACACACACTGTGTTTGCGGTGCGTTTGCTTTGATTCTCGTCGGAAATGGTTTTCGAGGAATATCTCGAGAAAGTGAATCTCGATTCAGTGAAGCCAAACCATGAACAAGGCTCATACTCGAAGCTTTGTGTTGTTTGCGGTCCGTTGCTCCGATATTGGGGCCTCGACGGCGCCGACGGTGACAGGCAGACCTGGCGCGGCAGCGTTGCCTATGTGACCCGCGATTCCGAGAGCGATTATGATAATTTTCCGGCATTCTTGCTGGAGAATACTGAGCTCAAGCCGTTCCGGTACGCCCAGAAGCAAGGCATGAGCTTTTGGCGTTACGACGTTGACCTACCAATAGTTTCTCCGCAGAGTCAAATGGTAACGTACGAGCTTGAGGGCCATCACAATCCGTTTAACTTTTGGATTCCCGGATCTCAAGAAACTATGCGCACAATGTTCTACTCATGCAACGGATTTTCGCTTGCTGTTGATCCAGCAAACTTTAAGGGCTCGCTTTGGGACGATGTTATTCGCCGACAGACCAGCGACCGTCCTTTCCATGTCATGTTAGGAGGTGGAGATCAGCTTTATTGCGACGCTGTTAAGACAGTGCTCCCTCCGCATTTGCTTGAACCCTATAAACGACTGGGTGCCTATCGCAGCGAGGAAGAGCGCGCAACGTTAGTGGACATTCTCCATAATTACTACCTCAAAGCATATCTTCAGTGGTTCGGAAAGGGAGCATGGACCGGAACTGCGGGTAGCACACACCAGTCGTCGTGGCCGCTTGCTTCTGCAACAATTCCTATGCTAAATATCTGGGACGACCACGACATTATCGACGGGTTTGGCTCCTACCCACACCCGCTACAAAAAGATCGGTGGTGGCTTGCAGTGGGAAATATCGCTCATGAATACTATATGCTGTTCCAGCAATGTGTATCGACGGAAGAGGACCCCAAGATGAAGGACTCAGCCTGGTGCAGCTCCGGGCGGCCCGGTCCGTATATCGAATCGCCAGCATTCAGCTTGTATGCGCGACTTGGGCAACGGGCAGCGTTCTTTGGCCTTGATTGTCGTACAGACCGTACGAAGCATGTTGTTTGTGCCGAGCAATCTTACGACGCGATGTTCACGCGACTGTCAACTGAGCTCAAGGCTGCGAAGGGCAAGATCCAGCACTTATATGTGATGTTAGGCGTGCCCATTGCGTACCCCCGTATGGTCTGGGCCGAGGGCTTGATGGGTAGCTGGGTCGTCAAGCCTGTGACGTGGTTAGCGAAGAGCGGCGTTGCCTTCAAAGGGTTTGTGAACGACTTTGATGGCGAGGTAGAGTTGCTTGATGATTTGAATGATCATTGGTGCGCGAACCACCACAAAAAGGAACGTAACGCGTTCCTGTTTAGACTGAACAAACTCGCGGCCACATATAGCGTGCGCATCACGATCCTCACTGGCGATGTGCACCTAGCAGCCGTCGGCCGGTTCCAGTCTACAGCGAAAGCAAAGCTTGCACCTGTGAATGACCCATGGCTAATGGTGTGCCCTGTTTCAAGTGCAATTGTGAATACACCTCCTCCTTCGCTTCTTGCCGACTTCATGAACAAGAGAAATAAGGTCCATCACCTTCGACTGTTTGACGGGCACCGTGTTGCCGAAGAAGATCTCGTGCCAATATTCGGCAGCGATGTGGACGGTACCGCCCGTAACAATAACTGTACGTTACCGCGTCGCAACTATTGTATTCTTGAGCCTGATACAGACAATGTTCCTCCCGAGGGTGAAGTGACGCACCCCGGACCCGTGTTCACAGAAAAGAACACTCGTGAAATGACAAGGAAAGAGGAAATCCCCTATACTACCGGCAGTATTCGGATGATGATACAGGCAGAGCATGATCCGCAGGCCTCCTCGGGCGAGACACGCGCGTACGAGATGTACATTCCGCCGTTGCAGGCCGCGTCGACGCAGCAGCCTGCATCGGAATAGCCCTTGCCCAAATCTTGATCATCTAAGAGTGTAGAGTTAGCATGCTGAGTCAGAGCCTCCTGTCCCCCCTATACAGAAGGACGGGTGGCTAAAAATGTGGGACGGGTTGAATAAGGTAACATTTTCCCTGTAATTTACTTTACTGTACGTACCAAGAAGAGTCGAATTCGGTTGGCGACGACATGATGGGTGTGCGGCCACTTGGGAAGGCGCCATCCGTCACTTCCGAGCAACATCCGCTTCGAATTGCACCTGCGTCGACATCTCCGGGTTCGGTCGACGGCGACGCTGCCCCGTCGCCTCCCCAGCCTGCCGTGCAAACGCGGCCATCGCGGCCTCGGACGCAATCCTTGTCTAAAAATGGGGACGCGGCCCCTGAACGGTTGTTGGTATCCAAGAAGTGGGTGCTGCCTCCTCGGCCTAAGCCCGGAAGAAAGCCAAAGCCCAAGCCGGACGCGAAGACCGCGTCGGCAAAGGCAACAACAGCCTCCGCGGCAGCGCCACGATCGCGAAAGCGTCAGGCTGAGTCTGTTTCCGAGGATGAGCCATCAAAACACGCAACAAAAGCTTCGCCGAATTCATCAAAGGCCGACGATGATTCGTGCGGGCTCTGTGACCGGAGCGGTGGGTGCCTGTGTAGCGATATCGGAATCAAGCAGGCCCCAGACGAGACTGCGGCCAAGACGTACCCCGGAAACCTAGCCTTTATTCTCGATAATGCTGTGGTTCAGCCGAGCGTGCCCTTGCGACAGCCAGAACCAGCAAACGAGCAGCGAGTGCCCATCAAGAAGTTCCGGCGAGCTGCTGATACATTGTCGCCTCCACCGGCACCACCGCCAATGCCCACCTACTCCGAGCTCACGGGCCGCGAGCCATCACAAAAGCTTGAGGACTCGTGCGGCTTTTGTACTGACAATACTCCTTGTGTATGCGCCGAGACTGCTCAAGCAGAGGCCGCTCAAGCAGAGGCTGCTGCCGCGGCAGAGTCCGCCAAAGCATTGCAGTCTAGCGCAGTTACAGAACAAGAAGTGATTGACGAGGAAGACGTTGCGAGCTGTGGCGAATGCCAAAAGTCGGCGATGTCGATGCTTTTCTGCTTGAGCCTAAGCTCGTCACCCTCGCTGGTGCACGGCCGTGTGGCCATTCCATGTCACAAGGCATTCTTGACGCTGCAGAAGCACCCTCAATTTGATGCGTGCGACCTTGGCAAGCTTGTATCAGTACTAGAGGTGAGCAGTGGTAAGATGGTGGGCGTACAATCGATCAATCGAGCCCTACAGAGTTTGAGCCGGAACGAGCTCAGTCTTTAATTAATGGCAACTAGAAAATGCCAATGAACACTGGATGCTGGACTTTGTTGTCCGGCAGGCCAACGATTAACGCAAGTGCAACGACCGTGCAATGAACCGCGTAATGAGAAGAAGAACGAGAACAAGACCAAGAATGAGAACCATACATTGATGCGAAACGAACGCGACGACCATACGACTTACGAATTTCAGTATATAACAATCTTTTACGTCTGCGATGATGATCACCACAGCCCGTGTGGGATTGGATCGAAGCAGTTCCCAGGTTATTTAACTTTACTTTAGTACATATGCTATATTGCTAGCAAATATCTAGGCACCGCCGAGAGCAGCCTTGTCGGCAAACCACAGAACATCTGTTTGTGAGATGTCATTCACCTGCTTAGCGGGCAAAGAGGTGTCGTTCTGGGTGAACACCTTGTGGATGGCTTCGCTCTTGGACGCACCAGTGGTCACGAACACAATCTGCTTGCCGAGGGCCAGCGCCGGCTTAAGCAGAGTGATACGACGGGGTGGGGGCTTGGGGCTGTTGTCAATGCTAGCCACGTAGCGGTCGGAGACATTGAGGAGGGCGTCGCCGGGGAACAGGGAGCAAGTGTGACCGTCTGGGCCCATGCCAAGGAAAATGAAATCAAGCTCAGGCTTAGGTCCCAGAGCCTTTATTAACCGGTCCTGGTACTCAGCAGCAAACTCAGTGGTGGGAACGTTGTCGTAGTCCTTGAGCAACTCTGGGCTCAGAGCCTCGAGCTTGGGCATCTGGTCCTTGGGAAGCTTGGAGAAGCAATCCTTGATGAATAGACCCATATTCGAATCAGGGTCATCAAGAGGCACGACACGCTCATCAGCAAGCCACACACGCCATTTGGGGAACTTGACGTCCTTGTTGCCGACCAAGCCATCGGACAAGGTCTGAGCAAGCGAGCCGCCTGAAACGGCTACATCGAAGTATTCTTTCTCGGCAAGCACGCGATTCTGGTGCTCAACAACAAGCTTGGCTAGCTCGCGTGAGATCTCAGGCTTTTCAAATGCAAGAATGCGGGCCATTGTAACGGGGGTACTGTTAATGTGGGGGTGGTGATACTGGTAAGGTGAGCTCAGCTGAGGGCAAGCTGTATGGCTAAGGGTCCAGTTATAATCGCAGAGCAGAGGTCCGGTTGGTACCAGGCAACGCCCGGGGTGAAGATGACACACTTCCCCAAGCTAAGGGCCGGATCGCATCGCATCGCACCATACATAAAGCACCGCACCACGCAGTCCCCCTGTGGAGTGCGGTAGTTACGGTGAACTACCACTAAAAACCCATAAAAACATGAAAGTTTTCAATGTGCGTGCATCGCAGTTGCCAGTGAGGCGGGCTTCAAGAGTGTTATTGATGGATCCTGACCATCGCGTGCTGTTGATGAAGTATGTTTTTCCGTCAGGGCAGCTGAAGTCGATTCCCTACTGGACAACTCCTGGTGGCCGCATTGAGGGGGACGAGAGCTGGGAATCGGGTGCTCAACGCGAACTACGTGAAGAAACTGGTCTCACTCTGCCTTTAAGTAAAGTCGTTGCGATCCGTCAAGCTCCCCAACTGCACGTACAGAAAGGAATTATGCTCGCCGATGAGCGCTACTTCATTGCGTCCACATCTAACCACCCTCATTTGTCGAACGCAGAGTGGACTGCTCTTGAACAATCATCTGTAAAAGAGTCTCGCTGGTGGACACTTGCCCAGATCGAATCTTCAACGGAAAATATCTGGCCACCAGTTCTCGCTCAGATCATTCGTGCCGATCCCCAAAAGTGGCCACTCGTATTTAAATCAACACAAGAAACATTGGCCGATACAACAATTGCTGTTGAATACAATTAGCTGCGTTCGTTCGTGTGCTCTCGCGCCAAAAAAGTGTCAATATCCGCCTGCAGCTTAATCTTTAGTCACATACTGGGTTACGGATTTTTTTTCTGGGTTACCCTAACTTGTACGGCTGTCTAACGGTGGTCAGTCGTTGTGGTGGTTCCTGACCCAAAAATCAAGCACACACACACACACAAGTTTGTCAACCAAAACTTTAGAATTCTCTCATCGTCATGTCGTACAGCTCGGACGAGGAGGACGACGCCATGCGCCACCACGCTGTCACCTACACGGAGGAGAAGCAGCTGGCTGAGATCCAGGGCCGTCTACACGCGTTGGATGTAGCCTGCTCGTCTCTGAGCCCGATGAACCATCACCATCAGCATGCCGCCGCTGCAGCGCTCTCGGCAGCGGCTACCACGGCTGCTGGAGCCACGGGGATCACAACATTCGGCTCGCCCCACGACAGAGATTTACCCACGACCATGGCGACGTCTCCAAGCACTCAATCTGTGTTTCGCGAAGACGATGACACCCCACCTCCCCCACCCACGGCACGGATCACGCAGCCGTCGCGGCGCCGGGCTACTCTAGAATTGGACGATATTGAGGATGCTCGCGAGATTGCTGAGCTGCGCAAAATGTATGCCAAGGTGGCCGAGTGTCTCGATCTTCGTCATAAATTTATGAATCTGAGCTTGCAGAACGAGGCCCAGAATCCCAAGAACCAGCCGGACTGGAAGATTTACCCCCCACCGCCAGAGCCAGAATATGATCCTGAAACTAAAGAATTCGTTCGCCGCGGCACGAGCAATAGCACTCCTGAGTCGATTGGCTCTAAATTCAAACTGGATGAGGTGCCTGTGCCTAAAGAATCAAGTTATTCGTTCAGCCTTGATGTGAACGACGTGTTCCAAGTGTTTGAAAACGAGGACGACAATCCAATTGCCGAGATTCCGACCCTTCGCGACTACTACCTGGCCGTTGATCGGATCACGTCCATCAGCTCTGATGGACCTCCTAAAACATTCGCGTTCCGTCGTCTTGAGTATCTTGAGGCGAAGTGGAACTTGTATTTCTTACTCAATCAGGACGAGGAGTTGGCTCTGTCGAAGCGAGTGCCGCATCGTGACTTCTACAACGTGCGTAAGGTCGATACTCACGTACACCACTCGGCCTGTATGACCCAGAAGCATTTGCTTCGTTTCATCAAATCCAAGATGAAGAAGTGCCCCAATGAGGTGGTCATCTACCGTGATGGCAAGCTGCTGACTTTGGACCAAGTATTCGAGTCGCTGGGGTTGACGGCTTACGATCTCAACATTGATACCTTGGATATGCATGCGCACTCTGACGCTTTCCACCGATTCGACAAATTTAATCTCAAGTACAACCCAATTGGCGAGTCGCGTTTGCGTGAGATCTTCCTCAAGACAGATAACTTCATTCATGGCCGCTACCTTGCCGAAATCACCAGGGAAGTGTTCAGCGATCTCGAGCAGTCCAAGTACCAAATGGCCGAGTACCGTATTTCCATCTATGGCCGATCCAAGGACGAGTGGTCGAAGCTTGCCGCGTGGGTGATCGATAACAAGCTTATTAGTGATAATGTGCGCTGGTTGATCCAGGTGCCCCGCTTGTATGATGTTTATCGCCGCAGCGGCTTGGTGTCGAGCTTTGCTGATGTTGTTGTTAATGTGTTTGAGCCTCTTTTCGAGGTGACCAAGAACCCCGAGTCTGATCCGAAGCTGCACGTGTTCCTGCAACGCGTCGTGGGCTTTGACAGTGTCGACGACGAGTCCAAGGTCGATCGCCGTATGCCCCCTAAGTACCCAGTGCCGAGTGAGTGGACCTCGGACAAGAACCCACCCTACAGCTACTGGCTTTATTACTTGTATGCGAACATTGCCTCACTGAATCAGTTCCGCCGCCGGCGAAAGTTCAACACTTTGGTGTTGCGTCCGCACTCTGGCGAGGCCGGTGACCCTGAGCACTTGATCAGCGCATTCCTCACGTCTCAGGGAATTGCTCACGGCATTCTGCTGCGCAAGCTGCCGTTCATTCAGTTCCTGTACTACCTTGACCAGGTTGGTGTGGCCATGAGCCCGATCTCGAACAACGCGTTGTTCTTGTCATACGAAAAGAATCCGTTCGTCAACTACTTCCGACGAGGTCTCAACGTGTCGCTGTCAACTGATGACCCACTGCAGTTCAGTTTCACACGCGAGCCGCTCATTGAGGAGTACGCGATTGCGATTCAAATCTACAAGCTGACTGCTGTCGACTCTCGCGAGCTTGCTCTCTACTCGGTGATGCAGAGCGGTTTCGAGGATGCGATCAAGAAACACTGGGGTTACGACATGCACACGGGCCATGTGAACATTGAGAAGACGAACGTTCCATTGCCGCGTCTTGCGTATCGTATGGAGACACTCCGTCACGAGCGCGAGCTTGTCACTCGGTATGGACGGGAGCCAGCTGCGAACAATTCCGCAGTTGCGCACCATTAAATTATGTATAGAGACTTGATGTCAAAGAAATGTTTTTTTCTATATGATTTCACACAATGCAGACTCAAAATATTTTGAAAAAAAAGCAACCTAAATATAGCGGCGGCCGCAAATGCAAGTTACGCGTGGTCTAATCCCCCCGGAAGCGAAAATCCCCTGCCCTTGCCCTGAATTCAGCAGGAGCTACTAGAAGCTCAACGGTACATAAGCGAAGCGCAACAAGCGGAAACAACAGTTACCAACTCGACAAGAACTAATGACTAGAACATACTTTGACGTTTCTGTTGGCGGCGAGCCTTACGGCCGGATTGCCTTTGAGCTTTACGACGATGTGCCCAAGACAGCGGAGAACTTCCGTGCATTGTGCACGGGTGAGAAGGGCATAGGCAAGCTCGGCAAACCGCTGTGCTACAAAGGCTCTGGGTTCCACCGTATCATCAAGAACTTTATGATCCAGGGTGGTGACTTCACAGCTGGCAACGGTACGGGTGGTGAATCGATCTATGGCGAGAAGTTTCCCGATGAGAACTTTATTCACAAGCACGACAAGCCGTACTTGTTGAGCATGGCCAACGCTGGACCCAACACTAATGGCTCACAGTTCTTCATTACCACTGTGCCAACGCCGCATCTCGACGACAAGCACGTTGTATTTGGCGAGGTTATTTCCGGCAAGGGTATTGTCAAGGCGATTGAGAACCTGCCTACCAACACAGACGACAAGCCTCGCGAGCCTGTGACCATCACTGACTGTGGAGAGCTTAAGGAGGGCGATCCTCTATCGCTCCCTGACGAGTCTGGCGACAAGTATGCACAGTTCCCTGATGACGAGCCGTCGCTCAACAGTGATGATCGTGAGAAGAACACCCGCGATGCATTGGGCGTTGCCAGTGAGATCAAGGGCTATGGTACTGAACACTTCAAAAACGAAAAGTACGATCTCGCCGCGGCCAAGTACCGCAAGGCACTCCTGTACCTTCACAATTTTGATGTTGACGAGGGCCACGATCTGTATGGCGAATATGAGCGTTCTAAGGTCGCCCTACAGCTCAACCTGGCGTTGATGAACGCTAAGCTCAAAAAGTTCGGCGAGTCGATCAAGGCTGCTACGTCGGTGCTCGAGAACAAGGCCGCGAACGAGAGCGAGATAACCAAGGCTTATTACCGTCGCGGTGTTGCCAAACACGGTGCCAAGGACTTCGACGGTGCTCTTGAAGACCTTGAGCGGGCTCGTGAGCGCACGACCGACGGCGCTGTAGCGCGTGAGCTCCAGCGCGTGCGCCAGGCAATTGACTCGCGGCTTGCACGCGAGCGCTCGGCCTACTCCAAGTTCTTCCAGTAAAATGTAACTAGCTAAAAATTTTTGATAGAAAACGACCGAGATAACCTGCTCGACCTGATCACTACAAACAAGCACCAGCACTGAAATTATGCCTACTAATAAGTTCCCATTTCGGTTAATAATTAAACAACTCTTTCGCGACGCGTCGCCATGAAGGTAAAGTCGCTGGCTGTGCACTGGCACCAGGATAGCGTGCCAATATACGGAGCAAAGTTTCAGCCTCATGGGCCACGCCTCGCCACCGCTGGCGGTGACAAGAACGTGCTCATGTGGCGCCTGCCGAGCTCGACGCTCGAGGTGGAGTATCTGAGCACGCTTATGTATCACGAACAAGCAGTGAATGCAGTGGCCTGGAGTCCAAATGGAGAGTGGCTCGCCTCTGCGGGCGATGATGGACTTGTTTGTTTATGGCACTTGAGCGAGGCGAGCCAAGAAACGGCTGGAAGCGACGATGTAGAGACATGGCGGATGGTCCGGCGGTGCCGGAGCAGCGGCGGAGAAATTTACGATTTGGCGTGGTCGCCGTCTGGCAAATACATTGCTGCCGCGGCAATGGACAATGCCTTGCGGGTGTTCGATGCTGCGACGGGCCAGATGATCCATCAGCTTGGTGATCACAGCCATTATGTACAGGGCGTGTCATGGGATCCCAGCGGCCAGTTTCTCGCTACACAATCCAGTGACAGGTCGCTACTCGTGTATCAAACGCATGAGACAGCTCATGATCTCACGTTCAAAAAGTCGCCAGTGCGAGTATCTAAATGCGACCTTCCCAACGGCCGTGTGGCTGTGTATCACAATGAAACCTTCCAGAGCTTCTTCAGACGGCTCACATTTTCGCCCGATGGCGGCCTACTCATAACTCCTGCAGGACAGATACGAGAAAATGATTCAGGATTGTCGGTAGCTGCGGCGGCCGCAGCGGCTAGTACATGTCTGTTGGTGTTTTCACGCCAGGACAATTTCAGCAAGCCTGTGGCCGTGACACCAGTATCGAAACAATGTTTATGTGTGCAATTCAGCCCCCTACGATTTAAACTTCGAGAAGACGAGGGAGCACCGCAGGTTGGACTACCGTATCGGTTCGTGTATGCAGTGGCCCTGCAAAACAGTGTGGTTATCTACGATACCGAGCATAAGGCGCCATTAGGCCAGATCTCAAACTTGCATTATTCTCCTCTAACCGATCTGGCGTGGTCGCAAGACAGTCGTGAACTACTTGTTACATCAATTGACGGGTTCTGTAGTGTACTCTCGTTTGACGTGAGCACCGATTTGGGCGAAGTTTATGAGGGGCCAGTCCTTGGTGCCCAGGCACCGTCGACAAAACAATCCTCAGGGCCATTGGCTCCGGCTCAGCCTACTGTACATACACTCGTTGCCCGAAAGAAAAAGGTCGCTAGTTAGTTATGGTAGCAAAATAAATTATTGGCGCATCTTGGCCTGTTCCATTTCCAGCACCCTTTGGCGAGCTTTGATGACCATAGCCTGGCGCTCGAGACGGAGCTGCTCTTCACGAGCAGTACGCTCGCCCTGATAGCCTTTGCCTACCTGGGGCAGTTTTTCGTTACCACTGAGGCCGTAGCGGCGCAGCAAGTTTGCACTTGATGGGTCTCCAGGGGTGGAATTGACAGCCGACGACTGGGCCGTGGCAGGAACAGCAGGGGCAGGGGGCTCGCGGCTGAGCAGTCTTGTGGTCGTCTCTTCGATCGAGCGTGTCTCCTCAAGATCGCGACGGATCGACTCACGATCCCACTGGGGCACAATGGTTTGGACGACAGTGACCATATCATCAGTAATGGTCCTACGGCCCAAAGTCTGTGGTTGAGGAGCAGCAGTAGAGTCTACCGGCGAACTCGAGGCTTCCTTGCCAAACCGTTCAAGGAGGTACCTTGCTGCGACCATCACAGCGGCCATACCCGTGAGGAAGATCACCGTCGACGTATCAGGCATTTCCGGATGAACGGTGATAGTCTCGACACGTCGGGTCGAGGCTGATTAAGTGGCAACGACGCAGGCGGTCACGCAGGCGGTCACGCGGCGAGGCCTATCGCATTATGCCTGGTTAGTTATGCCATAATAACCAGAGAACGTAATGTATTTAGAGGACGCAATGGCAACAGCGATTAAACGGCGAGAGCGGCAGAAGCGACTGATACTGCATTTTGAGTTTTAAATAGTTTTGTAGTTATCTAGTTTTCTAGGATTATTTTGTCGTGTGGGGGGGCCCTAAGGGCCGAAGGGACTAGAACTGATTAAACGTTAGGGTAAAAACGGCAAAAGCTGATAGATTAAAGTTTGAGTCGGTTTGTCGCGTGCGCGGCCTATCAACAAAAGCAAAGCAAACTCAAGAAAAAAACTAGTTGAATTAGAAGCGCAGTTTGAACTCTTCATCTTTATGCTGCACCGCATACAAAAACTCAGCAATGGCGTCGCCCTCGCGCACAGTCTCTTGGGAAAAATGAGCCCGTGAGACATCTGCCACATCGCGGGCAGAAGATCGTTCAAGGTGTTGGGCCGACCACGTGTGCTCGCCCATGGAACCTCCAAGCATGTATCCTTTGAGAGTCATGGGCTCTTTGACGTTAAGGTGATAGTGTTGGCGATAGTCACGCAAAGACTCGAGGGGAAGTGAGCCAAGGTCTAAAGGAAGCCCCGTATTCTGGGCCGGCGGCTCGGCGGACTTGTCATTTGCTGGGGGCTGCACAGTGTGCCTTTTCCGCGGCTTGTTGACCATGTTGTTGGTACCCCGAGCAGCCTGAAACCACGGATAAAAAAAGAAACGAAACTGTCGCTAGGGCCGAAACTCACTAGGACCGAAGGTTGCCAGGACCGCAAAACTTGAGGCAAATGCGAATCCGGCGGGTGGTATACCTTAAGGTTACTGAAAAAGGAGATCGGAGAGGGAAAGGTTTCTTTTTCCTCCCTGCCGGCGGTGTGGGTTGGAATCGTGCCCTCGCCCTGATAGATCACGTTCACCAAGTACCATCTTAGGGGAAAGGCTGATCACGGGATTAGGCTGCGCTTAGTGAGGATAGATTTGCCTTGCTGGCAGACCTACCCTAGCCACGATATACCATGAATATGAGTACAGAAACCGACCCAATTATATACTTTTTGAAATTGAAGTAAAATTTACGTTTGTATGAATTCACACCTGGCCTCATAAGGCTTTATTAGCAACTCGGTCTCCAGTCACCTGACGCCGAATATATCCCCAGGTTCACTGCTAGCTTACGCTCGTATTAGGGGAAATGGGGGAAAGCTTTATGGCAGCAGCAGCCTAAGCTTAAGCTTAAGCCCAAAACTAAATTGGCAGCTGACTCCCTGGGTGGGACCCTTGCAGGCATGCAGGAGCCAGGCCTGGCGCGTCCGCCAGGGAGAAAAAGCGATGATTGCTCACAACATTGGCCACCTCCACAACCATCATCATCATAATGGTCGAAGAATCTTCAGTTAGTGCGCCAGCAAATACTCGTTCAGAGCCCACGCCGCCCCTAAGGCACAACCCAGCGCCTAGTGTGCCTCCCGAGGACAATGAGACGCTGCGGGCAGTGCTCGCCATCTCCACGCTGTCGTGGGTGCTCATGCTCATTTCCAACGTGCGTTATGGCTTTGGCCGTCGTTCGCCTTGGGACGGTGGCCATCAGGACGATGTGGGCTTCACCCCGTTCACTGCCAATTCGTTGCTAGTGTTGATTTACTGGGTGATTGGCTCGATTGCTCAGGGCACGTTCCTGGCCCAATTCATCGCCGTGACGCCCAAACAGCTCACTTGGCATTTCACCACTTCAAACTTGATGCTGTTGGTTTGGTCCTACTTGTTCTCTCGTAGCCACTATGTTCTTGCAGAGATTGTTGCTATCATCAATTTCTTCCAACTCGCATCGGCATACTTGTTTGCCCGTTCGTATGCATTCAGGCCCCTTCCCCACTGGTTCGCCATCCACGGTGCATTGGTCGTGTTCCCGCTCGTGTGGTCGTTCTACCTTATTTTCTGGAATGGTGCCGTCATGTTTGGTGCTCGCAACATTCTCCCTCGCATCCTTGCCAATATTTTGATTTGGCTGTTCCTCGTCATTCCTGGCTTCTTTGTGTTGTTGGTTGGTGACTGGATTCTTGGCTTTGCCACGGCGTGGATCATGTTGGCCATTGCCTTCGGCCAGCTCTTCACAAAGGTGTTCGCCCTGCAGTGGATCTTTGCGTTCGTGATCTCGGGCTGCCTATTTGTGCTGTCATTGGCGCTGGCGTTTGTGAAGCCACCGTTCACCGAGGCTTCAGTGACTTATTTCGAGGTTGACGCTGACCAGGCGCCTCTCTTGACTGACGCTTAGTTTTGTTTAGAGCAGCTTTGTTTTTTTTTTTTTTTTTTCATACCTCGTGCTTGCGTGGTATTATTCGATGGAAATAACTTATACACTCTAGAGAGATCCTAGATATAACATAAACTTTCATTCGTGCATGTCGCTCATGGCAAACAGCAACTCATGATCGTCACGGGAGTCGCTTTCATGGTCCGCATCAACCTCATGCGAGTCGTCACTGGGACCGCCGTAGAAGCTGAGGCGCGTGCGTCCGCTCGAGCGCCGACGCAGCGTGCTCTTGTCGCTCCCTGAATTGGCACCAGCGCTGCCACTACCAGCATTTGCATTGCCACCAGCGCCAACGCCAGCGCCAGAACTGGGGTGGGGGACCCGCGAGCTACGTACATCGGCAGGCGGAGAGTCGGACGCTCGCGACGGTGACGGCCTCATGGTCGTGCTGGCGGAAAACATCGAATCTGAAAGTTGCGAGTGCGATGTGCGCAGGTTCTGGTAGCGCTGCAGCGACGTGTCGACTGAAGTCGGGTGCGACGCACGTGGTCCCCGGAACGCCGCGGAAGCGCGTCGCTGCGCATCATCAACAAACCTAACAAAGTCGCCAGCATCTTCGTGAGCAACATACAACCCTGAACCCGGCTCGAGGCTGCCAGCAACACTTGCAGATGTGCTCGCGACGCTCGCGCTCGCACTACCGCTATGAATGCTTGATGGCCGCAGCACGCGACTCTCTGAGGACCGGGGAACAAATGCACTGTGTCGCGATGCAAATGACGACGAAAACCGTCGCGAGTACGACGAGCTTGCAGATCCCGGCGGCACGACACCTACTGCATGCGTGGATGCTGGCGTTCCAAGCGTCGCTGTGGTTGTATTGGCAGTATTTATGTTGCTCGTAAGACCCGAAGGCGACGTGTTGGCCTGCACCATGGGAGATTGGCTCCGCCATGGAACAGGCACAGGAACACTCTGTGGAGCTGTACGTGACAATGAGCTCTGGCTGGGCGTGCGGGCAAATGAACTATGGGGTACAGTATGGGGCACAGGACCAGGACCATGTTGGTCTTGCGACACAGGCGCCGATGATGAGTTGGGTAGTGATGGCGGCACCGAGCCTACTGCCGAAGCAGTCGATGCGGCTACAGATGCCGCAGAGCCCGCGAGCGAGGTTGTCGACTGGTCCGGGTTACGGAAGGGCCGCGTGAAGCTGAATGTTGGCCGTCGTGAGTTGCTACTGAAATGGCTGCCTGATGGGGCACTGCCAGCTACACTAGCACTAGCGCTGGCACTGGCGCTACCACTGATACCGCCAAATTCTTGGGCAGCAAGGCTTGCCTGGAGAGCGGCAGTATGCGAGCCTGCATAACTTTGGGCATGAACGGCGGCAGCGGCAGCGGCAGACGGGTTATGTGGCCGTGTCGTTGATGAATCAAAATCGAGGAACTGCTGCGCCAGCACTTTCTCTGCGTCCTCAACGTCGAACGCTACGTTGGCACGGTATGACACGCTCACTGCCAGGGTGCCTGCAGGAGTGTCAACCGGAGATAATTGGTAGTTCTTTAAAACATCTTGAGCTGGTTCGGGAACAATTGGTCGTGACAGCCCGATGCGACCGCGGCTCGAAATAGGCCGGTTCCCACTGAATACTCGCACGCCCATCCTAAGGGGGACCGTGGCAAACTTCTGTCGGACCAGCCGCTGGCGAAGCTGCCACGAGGGCATGAGACGGACTAGCGTGTACAATGCTCGCATGGCAATGATTGCTCTTTTGTACACTACTGGAAGCTCAGCGTCTGCATCGGCCACCTCGTCAGGCAGCAACTCGACCACCCAGCGTTCGAGCACTACTTCACGGGGTAACGAGGCCGCAGCGGCAGGCGACGCGCCTGGACCAGCGGTGTCTGCGGCGCAGTTCCAGCCGCGGCCCTTTTTGTCGCGTAATACGAGTGCTTGGCCCTGGACGAGGTCGCGCGGGTCAACAACCACTTCAATCACTAGCGGTGGCAACGACAGCGACTGAACAGCGGCAGTACGATCGCTAGGCGACAACTCTGTAGCCAATTGTGGTTGTGGGGGCTGACGCCATGGTCTCAAGTCATCGCGTATGCGCTCGAGCTCGTCAATCTCAAGATTGAACCATTTGTTGACCTTACCCGACGGCTCTGGCACGGGGACCAAGCGGCCCTGGGCAATGATCTGAGCAGTCTTTGAGAAGAAATTATGGACTACCTGCACGAGCTTTTGCTGCTCGGGTCGCGACTTGGCATTCATCCATGAAAATTAACCTTGCCTCGCAGTCCTGGCGGGTGCGGCGTGCTCACGTCAAGCGCTCGCGTCAGGCCTGGGGCTTATGGGGGCGGGTAAGAAATCCAGCTACGTCCTCGCGGTATTTTCACACGGCCCAATTCAATCTCGCACGCCACCTCTATTCACGCCACCCAATAAAGCGTATATATACAACTGGGGCAACGGTGGTGGTGGGTGATGGTGGTGGTAGGATGGATGAGGTGGTGTGTGATCAGTGCTGGTCACGACGGTTTAACTTATACATCACCTCAACCTCCAAGATTGTGCGCGTTATCCCCAGCCAAAATATAGCAGGCGGGGCCGCCCTCAGATACGCGCCTGATCTCTGTCACGGAAGCTGGGAGGGGAGCTGAGGCGCAGGGTAAGGGGGGCAGGAGGAGAATCAGCTGCGCTGGTAATTGCATTGAGTTTGGTTGGTTGTTTAATACGGTGATTTTGTAAAATAAGTATTTTGGAAGTCTTGAGTCTATGTACATTTAATCTTCTTGCACTATCGCGATGGACGGATCGGGATGCAGTGTCTCCATGATCGCCATAGATAGCGCACTGGCTGGCACGCTGCTTGCGAGTCTAACTCCAAGCCCACGGACTAATGCCCGTGCCAGGCCGTGTTCTTTTATGAGATTGCGGGCAATCGTCATGACGCCTCGTTTATCATCTGGTCGTAGCGCAGCTACTTCCGGTGAATGGGCGAGCTGTTGGCGCGTCTTGACAACGTCTACAAAGTTCGTGGCAGTGCTTGCGACCGTCGTGGCCATAGCGGCCGCAAAAGCGTGTTCATGAGGTCTCAGTGCTGCTGCCGACGCGACATTTTGGCGCTGAGCAATCCACTCACGGAGTTGCTCAAACGAGACCCACCACGCGATGGAATAAGGCAGGAACACGCCAATTCCGAGCCAGTAACCGTGGAACAATCCTCGCACGCCTTCATTGCGCAGAATCGACCGCACCGCTTCGAATGTTGACGATGTTTTCGATGCAATTTGCATGCGACCTTTGATTACTTCGGTAGGTGTCCAAATGGCCGACGACGCGAGCTCGGCCACGCTGCCGCTCAGAATATAGTTGTAAAGGCTGGTACCACCTAAACTTGGAGCTAACATCGCCTTCGTCTGACGGTAGGCCACGAGATACGCTGTGAACCCAGGCACGCTTAGACCAATATTCGGCAGCAGGCCAGCCCAGTACCGCTTGATAGGCATCCGGTACGATCCTCCCGTGGTCTGGTTGATTGTCCGCAGGGTATCTATGGGATGGAACACGAGCTTGGCCACAGTCGACGCCACGACGGACGATGCCACGGTTTCAATATCCATCGTGTGCCTGCACGTCGAAACCCACCGAAAATGTGGGTCAAGCGCTAGGTCGAGCTAAATTCAACCTGTTCCGGAACCAATGAAAATTAGTCACGCGTTTGACCATGGAGAAAGCCACATGCTGCTGCCTTGGCTATAGCATGTAGTAAAAAGACATGAATGAAAATTAATCCTAGTTAAAAACTATGCATAGAAGCTCACAGACTTCGACTTGCGTGCCTGGACCTCGCCAATGGCCTCGACAAAGTCTTCGTGGTCAATGCTCGGCTTGCCCAGCCGCAATGCAATCATGCCTGCTTCAACGCACACTGCCTTGAGCTGTGCACCGTTGAACTCGTCTGTCGACCGCGCCAACTCGTCCCAATTGATGTCGTCTGCTGTAGTCATTTGTCGGCTATGAATTTGCAAAATTGATGCTCGCGACTCCTCATTGGGCAGTGGGAACTCAATCTTACGGTCCAACCGACCAGATCGCAACAGCGCCGGATCCAGCACATCGACACGGTTCGTGGCGGCCAGCACCTTGACACGGTCGTCGCTGCCGAATCCGTCCAGCTGATTGAGCAGTTCCAACATTGTGCGCTGCACCTCGCGATCGCCGCTCAGGTCGCTGTCGAAACGCTTGGTACCAATGGCGTCGAGCTCATCAATGAAGATAACCGTTGGTGCCTTTTCTTTGGCAAGGGCAAATGCGTCCCGCACAAGCTTCGCGCCATCACCAATGAACATCTGCACAAGCTGCGGGGCTGCGAGCTTCAAAAATGTTGCGTTCGTCTGCGCAGCACACGCTCGCGCCAGTAGCGTCTTACCCGTGCCGGGGGGTCCATACATGAGTGCGCCCTTGGGCGGCTTGATACCCATGGTTTTGAACTTTTCTGCTTGTCGCATCGGCGACACAACTGCCTCATCAAGCTCCTCAATCTGCTTGTCTAGACCGCCAATATCAGAGTATGTTTCTGTGGGCTTCTCGTCGACTTCCATTGCCTTAACACGGCTGTCGTACTCAGCCGGAAGCATGTCCAGCACCAAGTAAGAGTCTTTATTTACACCCACAAGGTCACCTGGCTTAAGCTTCGACGGCTCCACCAAGCCAACCAGCGGCAAGAACACCGTTTGGCGCGTTGACGTCTTGATCACCGCCGACTTGCTGTCATGGGCAGCATCGATGTCCACGTTTGCCCCCTCGCCGTTATCTTCACCTTGAACGTCGAGAAGCTCAACAATGTTTGCCACCAGGTACGGCAACTGCTTGTTATTATCGATCTTTTCGCGGTTGTCTGTGATCTGATGCTTTATCTTCGTCTTCTCGTGGATCAGTCGCTGGTACTCTGAACGCATAATGCGCACGTTCTTGTCAAGCATCCGCGTGCGCATCCAAAGCTCCTCAGTGCTAGCCTCCAGGATGTCCTGGTCGAGGTCAGGCACCTCATTGCCACCGTCGTTCTCAGGTGGTACGCTCATTATAGATGGTAGTTAGGAAGGTGGCTTCTTCCCCAGCTTAGCGAGGCCCTCGAGTAATGCGTAAGCACCACCACCACTATCGCGATTTCGACTACCAACAGTGAAGCACTAACAAGTCGAAATGACTTGTGGGGCCTATTTTTGAGCACTTAAAGCCAATGCCGAAGATGCTACGGCCAAATTGACACAGCTCGTGGTGGTTTCTGCCATTTTGGTCACTTGGGCCTCGAGCGCGCGGATCTCCCGCGCGAGTTCGAGCATTCCGCCATTGACCTGCCTCAATTGACTTCCTGTATCATTCGAAAGCATCAAAGCAAGACTTTTACGACGTCCAGACATGCTTGGACGCATCATCGTGACACTGAAATCACCCTCAAAGATGATGATACCAGAACTAAATAGCTGACGAAGCCTCTGCTAAATAGTAACTACCATCATGAAATGTTCAAGAAGCGAGGCACAATAGCCAATCGAGCAAGCAAGCGTCGCGAGACACAGATCATACAGGAAGGCGTTAAGGCAACCATTGAAACTACAGACACTCCTAGTACTCAATCGCCACCTGTTTTGAAAGAAGCGCCGATATCAGTAGACGTCCCAAAAAGTAACAAAGCTTCTAAGAATGATGCGCTACATCAGACACGATTATTAGACGAGGAACTAAACAATGATTTGGCTGTGACACGGCCCAAAACGCGGTTCGGCCCTAAATCGGCCGCGAGTAATATTCGTAGCTCGACCGCCGTTGACTACCAGCCAGATGTTTGCAAAGAGTACAAGCAAACAGGATATTGTGGTTATGGAGACTCGTGTAAGTTTCTACACGCAAGAGAAGACTACGCGGCTGGCTGGCAATTGGACCAGCAATGGGAGGCCGATCAAACAAAAGCCAAAGCTAAAGCTGAGCCTGAGCTCATAACAAAACCAAAGTCGGTGCCACCCGAGGACCAAAAGTGTGCTTTTTGTAAAAAGCCTCCTACTGATCGCATAAAACTTAAGTGCGACCACGTTTATTGCGAACAATGTTTCCTTGAGCTGGCGAAGAAGTCGCCTAAATGCATCACATGTAAGGCTCCGCACAACGGCGCCGCCACACCCTTTTAGAAGATTGATATTTATTTATGGAGTTATGATGGCCTTCGGCCAGAGCGCAGGTTGAGTTCCTGCTCAATAAATTAACGGCCAATATGGCCATGGACAAGTTTTGGCTTTGGCACTTTTTTGTAGGCCCTAGTTCGCCTGCTCCTTGAACTGGCGCAGCGCAGCCTCAATGAAATCATCGCTCTCATCATCGTCTTCCCATTCAGACACCCAGTATTGTGCGAGTGGCTCCTCGTCCTTGCCGTTGCTATTCCATGCTGTGTCGCATGCAGGGAAATCCTCGAACTCGTCGCCAGCCTCCAGCGCCAGGATTTTGAGAGCCTCACCTTCACGCTCGGTCTCGGCCTTTGTATTCTCTTTGGCCGCCATTCTCGTTGATACGAACGTAACCTTCTAGAGACAGAACACTGTGGAGAGAGGACGCTGCTTAATCGCCCGTAGTCAGCTACGCCTTCGATTTACCCCCGTGACTCAGCCCGTACATTGAAGCCCCCCCCAGGGACGGTGCAGTGCTCCACAACCTACCACATCGTCCGCGAGCTGTTTGGCCCAGGTTTAATAGCGTTGTCGTTGTCATTGCTCGGAAATGACCTCTGTAGGTACCGGATATGATCTGTCGAACGGTACGTTCAGCCCAGATGGCCGTGTGTTCCAAGTTGAATACGCCACCAAGGCAGTAGAGAACGGTGGCACCTCTGTGGGCCTCAAATGCAAGGATGGCGTTGTGCTCGCAGTAGAGAAGATTGTTACTTCCCGGCTTCTTGTTCCTGACGCAAACAAGCGGATCCAGACCATCGACCGTCATGTCGGTGTCGCATACTCTGGATTGAACCCAGATGGACGTCATTTTGTGTCTCGGGGCCGTGAGGTTGCCGCAAACTGGCGCGACCAGTACCAACAGCCTGTCGCTATTTCGGCCTTGTCCGCAGAAATGGCGGGTTACATCCAACAGTACACACTCTATAGCTACGTGCGACCATTCGGCGTAACGGCCATTGTTGGTGGTGTTGATGACGAGGGCCCACATCTCTATATGCTTGAGCCCAGTGGCCAGGCATGGGGCTATCGCGGTGCTGCAACTGGCCGTGGCCGCCAGGTTGCTAAAAACGAGCTCGAAACCCTCGACTTTGAGCATCTTGAACCCGAGGATGCAGTCAAGCAGGCCGCTCGCATTATATACCTTGCTCACGAGGATAACAAGGACAAAGACTTTGAGATTGAAATCTCGTGGGTGTCTAAATCCAAGACCAATGGCCGCCACGAAGAGGTTCCGGCTTCTTTGCTGGAGGCAGCAAAAGCGTACGCTCTGGAGGAGCTCGGTGGCATGGAGGAATAGTTTGAACTAGATAATGCAGAAAATTGGCTGGCACCAGTCTTCTAAAATTAATCGTATCTGTTATTTTTTTAAATTGTTGGGTTGGTGGTGAACAATGCTTAGGCGTGGGAATTTATATGTTACACTCCCAACGCGACATTGGACGCGTTTTGGGCTCTCCTATTTAAGATGGAGGCGACCCACGTTGACCGCTATCAAAAAGAGGCCATTGAGCACTCGGCCAAGTACCTTCAGATCATTGCTGGTCCTGGAACTGGTAAGACCACAGTGCTGGCGTCGCGGATCGTATGGCTGTTACGCCAGGGCATTGATCCATCGACAATTTACGCCATCGCCTACACGAATCGGGCCCGGAACATCTTGATAAATCGGGTCAATGAGCTTTTGGGTCCTAACAGTATCCAATTAGCCCAGGAAATGCATGTGAGCACATACCATAGCCTTTGTGCAAAGCTTATCGAGCTTCACCCAGAAGTGGCAGGCGTTACCCCGGAGTGGAGCTTGATTGACGAGTTTGATAGACAAGAGGTACTAAACGTACCCGAAATTGGGGCCCCACGGAAGAATCGGAGCAAATTCCCCGACGAAATGCCAAAGTTTGTCGTTGACAAGTACCATAGATGGATGCGTCAACGCCGCTGCTATGACTACGAGGAGCAAGTGAGACTGGCCACAAAGATTGCTCAAGCCGGAAAGCTAGATAATGCGCACCACCTCCTAATTGATGAATTCCAGGATGGTGAGCAAGAGCTATGGTCTCTTGTTCTAGCGCTCACGACTCAGAACCCCAAGCTCCACGTGACGGTGGTGGGTGATCCGAACCAAGAAATATTTGCATTCCGTTCAAAACATTTACGAAATTCTTTCAAAGTGATGCAGCAGACACTCCCCAAAAAGGACTTGGCAGTTGTACGATTGCAAACAAATTACCGGTCTACAAAATGCATCGTCGACACAATAAATGGTATTGTCGCACCCGAATATAGATTGCAGACGCCCGAAACTACTGAGCCTGGACCCGATCCCGACCTTTCGTTGTGTGTTTCGCCAGAAACAGAGCAGCAGCATGTTGTCAATGCTGTTGATAAACTTTTACAACAAGGCAATCGTCCTCGAGATATTGCCATTCTGGTGCGATCGAACCAGAATGTGCTTGACTTTTCGCAAGCTCTCCGCAACCGCGGGATAAGTGTTGGGGATAACTTTGACCGTGCCATTTTGCGCAATAACCTTGTGTTCACAATTCTCAAGCTATGTGCCCATCGCAACGATGTACTCTTACAAAACCTCGCGACGAATTCTTGGCGCCCACTCATTGATAGACGAACCCTGCTCAAAGCCCGAGCAAATTCCAATGATGAGGTTGCGGACAAAGTGCTCTCGCATCGCCGCACGAAACAGTTTATAACCGAAGTCCTGCCACCACTCACCGAGCTCGCCAACACAAGCAACTCCATGCACCAAGTAGCAGGGGCGATAACATCCACACTCCTCGAATGGAAGAACTTTGCTAATGTTGCCAGCAATATTCAAAAGTGGTCGAGCCCGTCTTTCGAGGAACTAGTGGTACCTACATCAGAAGTGCTCCGCGAGCATAAGATCCCGCCCCGATACATTGAGCTCCTCCAAATCACCCAGCGGTTAGCGGCAGAGCCCTCGCTGATTGATCCTAGGGAACCTGCTGCCCCTCAAGTTACGGCCCTACTCCAAGAACCATCCTTGATTGCACATGCGAACACTGAAGGTGTGAATGTTCAGACTATTCATGCTGCCAAGGGCCATGAATGGCCAATTGTGTTTTTACCACAAGGTAGAGGCTTCGACTTTGGTCGCACGAACCAAATGTCTGACGACGAGCGTAAGCTGCTCTATGTAGCTGCGTCGCGAGCCCAGACACAGTTAACTTTCACAAACGCGAGTCTGGACATTGGCTTCTCAAGAAACAAGTACTTGCGAGGCATGGACGCTAGTCTACCAGCTGCTATCACGCATAAATACCCCAAGGTGTATGCTCCAGTATTTACCAAACTACTTCGGTCGATTCCACGATTCGCATGAACCACGAAAAAAAACGTGGTTTGCACGGTTCGAACTGCCCTTGGGAACCACTCATACGACCGGCCAAAGCGGATGCCGACACTAAATTAAATATTTAAAAGCTTTAACTGCAAACAACTTCCAAAAAAAAACCAATAAATCTCTTTGAAGAAATGCGTGTCATCCTTATGCAGGGGCCATGCTAATCTTCTCTGTATCGTTTCATATTGACCAGAGTTCCCGAAGGAACGCAACTTTTGGTGAACACGGGTTTTGTATAGGTATGCTTAGTCACATGCCAAAAATCGGTTAGCGACGGCTTAATAGCAGATTTGGACTAGAGACGTTGTTGTGATGCTACGTGAAAATCAAACGGTTTCCTCCGAGGCTTTCCCGAGAGTTTATACGACTCACCATTTGGTGTGGCATAGCATGCGCGAAAGCCGGTCACGAATTGTCGTGTGCTATGGCGATAGCCGCACTGATATGGCGTGATTAGCTCAGTCGTGGGCTTACCCCAAGCCATTTTTCGTTATCTACGTTAATCCGCGCGATCCAAAACCCCAACCCCGCGATTTTCCACTAGGAGACCAGTGGACATGCGTATGCAAATGGCACTAAATGCGACCTCCGTGCCATGTGGCTAGAAAACTTATGTCAGGGTGACGTGTGGGGAGTGATAAATAGCGGTCCGTGCTTTCTTGACTAGTTGACATCTGCATAATGGGTGAAATCAATAAACGAGTCGCTATCATTGGTGCAGGGCCTGCCGGTGGTATAGCACTGGATACATTTCTCAAGGCAGGGTTCACGAACGTGACTGTGTTTGAACGTCAGAGTACATCGGGCGGCACCTGGAATCTGGACGAACAGCTCAATCCCGCACATAAGCCCGACGATTTGCCAGACTTGCCAGGCATTGAACGCTTAGGCGAGAACCCGAATCCGCCCGTGAAGTTGCCCCAGGGGATCGAAAGCGCGACAGCTACTAAGCCTTTAGTTCTGCCAATTGAGAATTTCGGGCCAAGATATACCGAAGGCAACTTGTACCCTCAGGTCGAAACCAATGTATGGTCGGAGTTGATGGCCTTTACAAAATATCCATTCCCCGACATCCATCCGCCACAGACAAAGGAAAGATTTGGCGTTGATGATGCCTACCGATCACATGAGGTGATCCGCGAGTATGTACGCCAGTTCTTCAAAGGAAGAGAAGATCATGTGCAGTTTAACACCACTGTGGAGCGCGTGAGCCAGGTCAATGGCCCTGGCTCGGTGTGGGAGCTTGTTCTGCGAAAACGCCGCGATAATGAGCACGAGGAGTGGTGGGTCGAGCAATTCGACTTTGTATATGCTGCGTCGGGCAAGTTCAATGTTCCGCGGTTGCCTTCAATTCCTGGTTTGAAGGAGACTTATGACACTGTGCCCAAAGGCACGATTCTACATACAAAAGTGTTTAGGGACCCGACTCGATTCACAGGCAAAAAACTACTTCTAATTGCCGCATCGTGGAGTAATGCCGATGTCGCTCATCTGGCCAAAAATGCTGGCGTGGAACTGCCTGTCCACGTTGCCGCCCGAAACATTCTAGAGGTGGCTATTCCCGGATTCGCCCAGCCCTGGATCGAAACTCATGCAAATGTCGCGAGTCTTGCTGTTGCTAAAGATGGCAAACGAATTGACGTCAAATTTGCCGACGGAACAAGTCTTGAAAACGTGGATAACATCGTTATTGGTACTGGCTACCGGTTGTCATTCCCCTACCTCGAGGAGTACTTTAGTCAATATGGTGGTATCTGCGACGAGCTAGGCTCACGCTCGAACAATCTGTATTGGACTACATGGTTTAACCGCGACCCGTCGCTAGCAGTGTCCTCGCTTGTGACAGACACTATTACATGGAGAGTCCTCGAGGCGCAGGCAAACGCGAGTGCAGCGCTATGGCAGCAGCCCCGTAGCACTTGGCCAACGTACGAAGAAGCAGTTGAATGGGAGAAGGCACGCACCGAACTCAACTTGCATGACTTCCATACTTGGTATCCCCATTACAACGAGTTGTTAATCGGCTTGAACAAGGTTGGCCAACTCGATACGTCAGAGAGCCTGCCTCCTTACTTGGACATGTTCCGTCACAGTATTGGCATGAAACAGTACTACTGGAACCGATTGAGCAAAGAAAGTGTCGAAGAGCACCCCGAATGGAGAGGTAGGCTCGAACGCACCACTGAGTTCTTTGAAAAGGTCAAGTCGTGATCCATTTGATCCGCTTGCCGCAAAATAGAAAACGATTATTAGGTTGTTAAAAGATTATTGCCAGTTCTCTACTGGATTTGCCTGCCATGATTTGTACAAGTTGAGGTCAAAGCATGACAATTCTGTCTCGTTCATGATCCCATACTCGCTCAGAGGTTTGTCGAGATCGTGAAGAATCCAGTCATCATGGTCAAGATTAATTGCAAGATTCATCGTCTTGGACATATGTGCATGTGTGTAAATTTTGAGCGTGTTCAACGGAACAGTGCGGTACGGGCGGAACCTGCCGTCAGTAGCCACGACCGCCTCGACCATGCGCAGCAGGTCGCGAGCAGTGGTGGTGGTAAGGTCGACGTCTCGGAAGACGTGGTTCTTGATTGTGCGGTACTCGAACGACTTAATTATGCGTACCGTGATGGTAGCATGCTTAGGATCGCGTGAGCTCGTGAGCTCGTCGCGTTCAACCTCTGACATTGTGGAGGGAATGGGGAAAACTGAAATAAATAGATTATGCTTTGCATGGGTCAGACGAAATTTTGTGCTTGTTCTGAAAGATAGAATCACGTGACAAAATAGTGTCTTCGTCCACTTCGTTCACTTCGTGTTTTTTTTTTTTGGTGGTTTTGTTGATAAGGTCAATGGCTAATAGTCGAGACCCGCATCATTCGATTTCGGCTTGGATTGTTCTTTAGCCGTATACTCAGCCCGGCGATATGGCGGAACCAGGTCAATGCCCTGGAGGATGGGTCGGTCGCGTAGTTTAAAGCCAAGAGCTCGGCGACGAGGGTGTTCCTTGAAAACACCGCCATTAGCACCATTACGACGGTGATCACCACCACGAGGACGGTTGGGCAGGCCAGCAGCAGCCATTTGGGCAGCATTATGGTGCTCTTGTTCACGGCGCTTACGTGCATCGAGCTCGTGCGACGAGTTGTAAACGGGAAGATCGTGTGGGGCAGATGCTGGTGGGTCGCTGTGGAAGAATTCGTGGGCAAGAGCACCCTCAGCGGTGAGACGGGTCAAGGGATCGAGTCTAAGAAGTCCCTTGAGCAATTCGCGGGCTAGCACTGGCACATCACTGAAGACGCGATCGATGTTTGATGCGTAGATTTGCGCCGGTAATCCCACCACGCCAGGTAACTGATCGAAGCCAGGCATAGTATCTTGATTAGGCGAGCCAACAAGCTTGGCGATCTGGACGAGCTGATCAGCATCACTCTTACCGGGCAAAATAGGTTTGCGGCGGAAGAATTCGCCAAACACACAGCCCACACCCCACATATCGATGGCGGTGGTATACTTCTGCTCGCCCATGAGCAATTCTGGCGGGCGGTACCAACGGGTGACCACAGTGGGGGTGTATCTATGGGTTGCTGCACAAGCACCGGCGATTGTAGGTGGGTCCTCGTGAAACTTGCGAGCGAGGCCGAAATCAGCTAGTTTGACGCGGCCACGGTTATCAATGAGGATGTTGGCCGCCTTTACATCACGATGCATGAAATTGTGCGCGTGAAGGTAACCAATCCCCCGGAGAATTTGGGTGAGGTAACACTTGATATGTGGAAGCGTGAATTTCGCGTCCGGGTTATGGAACAGGCCAGCGAGATCATGATCCATATATGGAGTGACCATATAAAAAGTTGAGCGTGTACGTTGTTGGCGTGAGCCACGTTTCAAAGCCATATCAAGAAGCTCAATGACGTTTTCATGGTCCAGTTGTTTCAGGATCCGGATTTCTCTTAGCGCAGTGATAGGCATGCCATCGTCCTTTTTATGAAGTAGGATCTCTTTAAGCGCCACGGCTTCGTTTGTAGGCCGATGGCTCGCGCGATGGACTTCACCAAATGTGCCTTCACCGAGTTTCTCGAGGATTTCGTAGTTGTTGAGCGACGAGCAGCCATACAACGGTGCAGGGCCGCCCGTGGCTGCGCCTGCCGAACCAATGGAAACGGATGAGGCGTCCATGATCTCAGTTTCTTTTTAGGCTGAAAAAAAGAACTTGGCTAGTTTTCGTGGTTTCACTTCCTCCAAAAAAATGTAGAGTCAAGTGCCAACAAAAAGACCAGAGAGGTAAAGAAAGAGCGTTGTGAAGAGATTAGGCGCCTGAACTTCGGGTTGATGACATCATCGACTTGGCCCTGGGCCTGGGGTAGTTCTGATTGAGCGAGAAACCCCGGAAAAAAAGAAGAACCGAAATTTATGGCCGATACGAACCAGTTCAATTTAATTTGGTTTGTTTTAAATAGTCGCTCAATTGCGTTGCCAAAGAGGGCCCGTAACCCGTGGTCGTCTCATGCGAGCCGATTATGGCACGTTGGGACGGTTGGAAAACAGCAATCTACCAATAGTCTAAGCTTGTAGTCGGATATCGTTCCCCAGACACGAACCACTTGGACGGGGACGAGTAGAGCCGAATAACTACACACGGGCCTGTTTCTTGTGTTTGTCGAACCCAAAATAACAGCGAGTGAAAAAAGAAGATGCATCGCTGCTCTGTTTCGCTGAGTGCAGCGAGCAGGCTCTTGCCACACAAGCCGGGCCGTCTAGCGTCGTCGTTGGCCTCGCTGCGGTTGGTTCACACCGCCCGTGCTCTGGTATTTTCTGATTATGGCTCACCGAGCGAGTCGCTGAGCGTGCTAAAGCACAAAGTACCTGATGCAACCGGGGATGGTGTTGTTCTCAAGCTCGTGGCTGCACCCATTAACCCTGCGGACTTGAACCAGATTGAAGGCGTGTACCCAAGCAAACCTCGGTTCACCAAGGACCTTGGCACATCTGACCAAGTTGCCGTTGGAGGAAACGAGGGTGTGTTTGAGGTTGTTGAGGTCGGTGAAGATGCACCCAAGGACTTTGAAGTGGGCGACTGGGTCATCCCCCGCATTGCGTCGTTCGGCACCTGGACTACCTACAAGTACGCAGCGGCAGAAGATTTGATTCCCTTGGGCAAGCCGCGGGGCGTGAGCCCTGTACAAGCGGCGACGGTATCGGTGAACCCTAGCACAGCATACCGGATGCTGTCAGACTTTGCATCGATGGAGCCAATGAGTTGGTTCATCCAAAATGGCGGCAACTCTGGTGTGGGCCGCATGGCGATCCAGTTGGGCAAGCTGTTCGGGTATCGATCGATCTCCGTGGTGCGGGATCGCCGCGACATTGATCAGTTGAAGCAGGAGCTCACGGACCTTGGTGCCGACTATGTGATCACCGAGGAGCAGATCGCTGACAAGAGCATTAAGCACATTATAAACGATTGGACTGGTGGCCGTGGTGTCAAGCTTGCGTTGAACTGCGTTGGCGGCCGCTCAGCAACCAACATTGCCCGCCAGCTCGGCGCTGGGGGCCAGTTTGTAACCTATGGTGGCATGTCAAAACAGCCGGTAGCACTACCGACGTCGCTGTACATTTTCAAAGACATTGCATCGCATGGATTCTGGCTGACACGGTGGAACCAGGAGCACCCCGAGAGCCGTGAGCGGATGATCAAAGAGATCCTTGACATGCTGCGGTCACATGAGCTCAAAGAGTCTGGAGTGACTGAGCACCTTGTGGACATTGACGAGGCTACTGATGGTGAGATTCTCGATACTCTTAAGGACGCATTGAACAAGCCAGGCAAGCATGTGTTAGTTGCTGATACTGCGAGCGTAAAGGCGTGAAACTAAACGAACTATTTTCTAGGCGCCACGTGATTTTCCTCTAGTGTGATCTGACCGCTCCATTCATACAGTGAGGTAGGCAGGCAAAGCAGGCAGGCAAGGCAGGCGGTGCGGCTTGAAGTGCACGCGCGTGACCGTTCGCTCCCAGTCCACGTGACCGCAGCGAGCGACAATCATAGCGAACCAAACCCCGTGACACTGTCGATCTACACGGCATGCGATGCTAAATCTCCAATGCATCGAACTGAGAATATGTCAAGTTTGACGTTTCGTCGAGCGGTGCATTATCAGGGAGCTTCTCTGCTGGTATCATGTGGAGTTTGATCTGGACTGTCGTGGCTCGAAGAGGTTGGTGGTGGATTCAATCAGGTTGTTGGTTGGGCGTTGCGTTTTGGTGGTGAAAAAAGCTGGTAAAATTAATTATTTAGTGAGCGTAGCAAGTCTCGTTTGTAACCGTTTTGCCGTCTGTTGCCGGTTTTTTAGTGGTCTTTTCTTGAAGTGCGGCTTTCATCGAGGTTCCAACCATCTGTTTATCGTTATTTTTCAGGTGGTACGGGTGGGGGACGTGGCGTTGGTGGCAAGTCAATCATTCGGAAGCGGGGTCTAAAATGTACAGAATCGCGAAACCATGACTGTAACCAACCTATGAAGTAGGTCGAAATGGCTATAGAATCGTGTTGGAGTGCAGGTTACGCCAGGCAAGCGAATCGAAATACGCGGGTCCAAATTTATGCATAAATGCACACGCCGCCGCAGTTTAAAGTGCGCTGAAGAGCGGTTTAATGCATCGAAAGCTGCACCATAACGCAGTCTGAAGCATGCAAACGGGCCTCTCACTCCGCTGCGTGCTTACTTTTTTTTAGTTAGCGTGGTTGTCGCAGGATTCGCAGTAGTAAGAAAAGTATAACGGCGTGATCGAAAGTTTGTAGTGGTGATCGATGGTATAGTGGCGGCTAGGAAGGAAAAAAAATAGAGATCTAGAGTGTTATCTATCAGGTAAAGATTAGCGACGATTGGCAAGGGCCAGATCGAAAATATGTAACTCGACGCATTGTGACAACGAAGCAATATGGGTTTAGCCAAGTATGTTGTTCAAGGTGGGGTGTGAGAGAATTCAGGGTTGAGTCAAATGCCATGCGGACCAAAAGTGGGAGGTGGTTGAATTAGTACATACTGTAGTGTGTATGCAGATGTAGAACCAAGTAAACCAGTACGCACGTTGACGTATTTAGGTGGAGGAGGAAGTACATACCTTCGATTTTAGTTTAAGCGAGCTTAGGCTGTGCGAGCTTGTGCGAGGACGTTGAAGGCTGCTTTTGACGGTTTCGATTTGTTACCAGGGGCCCCCTCCCCCCCAGGTCCAAAAGTTTCAAATCTAGGGCAAAATGTACAACATCAAATGTAAGGGCACGCTTTAGACTCGCTAGGCTCGCTAGGCTCACCAACTAGGGTGGTTCCCCGGACAAAAACAAAAACAAAAAAAAAGTCACGCGACAGGCAAAAAAGAACCACCATCGAAATTTGAAAAGGGACCACCCGGAGACCCGACGTGGCTGGCGGGCATCCGATAATCACTGTTGGCTCGATAGGCTGGTATGCATCGATTAAACTAAGCCTATTTTAAGCATCTCGAGCATTAAGCGAAGATTGTAAGCCCACTTCGATGAGAAATGAGCCAGGAGTTGCTCCTGCACTACATCGTTGAGATCTGTAGTTTAGGGCAACGATTCAAAGCATAGGGCACGCGATAGATGGTGCATCATCATCAAGCGATGCATCACCAGAAAGCTGTGGGTACGGAAGAATATGAAAAAGAACAAAGAAAGGTAGTCAAGTTCAAACCAAATTTTTTTTGTAGTGTTGTAAACAGCGTGTACAACCACCACCACTAAATTAGTTAGTTGTTCTAATTGGTATTGACAATACTCTTCTTTGTCTGCACTAACGAATATGCCCTATAACTTGACAGGTTTAAACTTCACACGCGGATAATGAGTTAACTACTTACTATCATCATCTCACCTACAAAGCCCCCATGTCTCGATAGACATGGCCCCTAGCAGTGCTACCTAGTGACACAGGCAAATCAAAGGCAAATCTTCTTCCCCGGGCAGCTCGGTCCGGTATGCCCTTGTATGGAGCCATCGCATAACCTAGTTAGTGCTGCGACATTAAATTTCCCCGGGTCGGATAGGGCGCGAGCCGAGCACGCTACTAAACTTTTCAGTGGTGGTGACACCAGGCATGACATTCGGGCGTGACACCGGGAGGATTAAACCGGGCGATATCGAAACAAAACCCCAACCAGAGGTGTTATCGGTTATGCATTGATAATTAGTCTTGTTGTAGTCGACTTGTTAAGTACATGCACAGAATAGTTGATTGGTGCCGCACATAGTACTAATAATAAAGTTTTAGATAGCAATGCGTTGATGTGCACGCGAGGAACAAGAGGACAGAAAGTAGTCAAACGGTGACATAAACGTCTGCACGAAGCCGTGAAACCAAAGATATTATGAACGAGGCTACTAACCTTAGGTGATTGATTGTATCACCCTGCATCCAATCACAAGTATAGTCACAGTCACAGATATGATCATCATCATCATCATCATCATCATCATCATCATCATCGCCATCGCCACAGCCACAGTGTACCAAAGAAAGGGCACATGCTGCTGCGCATGAGTAGGAAACACCCCATGGCTCGCCGGGTTAGGGGTTGTGCTTACAATCGCACCACTTACCATGTCAATGCGGAGCACATGTAGCCGTGGCACAATGCATATGAATAGCTCGGAATGGATCCGGTGAGCTCAAATTTTTGTGGTGGACTAGAACCATATCCGCAACCACGAAGACAATTTTGTATTTTGTTTCTAGGAGCCAGTTTTGTGATATACCAACTTAGTTTCCTCGACCTCGCTCCATCCCATCGACCGTGACTCAGCCACATGCATCGAACCCTGACGCCCCGGCCCGCCTGCTCCCACACACCTGGCATGACATGACATGGCATGGCTTTGGCTTTGGCTTTGGCTTTGGGCTTTGGCTCTACTTAGTTCTGCTTAGTTCTGAGGCTTTTAGACTGAGGCTTTGGTCATTCCAACAAATGTCTTAGCTTGGTGCTGTTCCCAAACTAACTAAATTAAACTAAAGCGTAAATTAGGCGAGGATAACGCAAGGCCAGGCATGGTCAGATACGCAAGGCAACGCAAGGCGACGCAGGACATGGTCCTCCTCCCCCCCTACGCGCCCAGGGCAAGGTTGGTATTCAACTAAAATCCAACCGAAACTAAAACCAAAACCCAGAAACCCAAAAAGAAACGCATAGATTCAAAAAAAAAAATGAAGGCCCGCCTGCCCCCCAAAGCTAACCTATCCTGGGAGGCAGGGACCCCCCCCCCTTCACCCGGCTGACGCGCACTTGGATTTCCATCCACTGGTAAGTATCCCAACCCTTGCGCATTTGCCTCGCGAGGCCAAGACACACCCCATAGGCCAGACTAAAAGAGAGGCGGGGGTACGGCTGCTAAACCCGGTGGTCAGTTTGAGCCTATCCACAGGGTTAGTTGATTGTAATCGAGGGCACTGTATGCTCTGTGCATGCCTCGAAAATTTCTTCCGAGGACATTCTGAGATCTGCTAGGAGCGTCGTGCCCGTACCCAGCCCCAGGGTGCCACACCGGTCCGATCTCGACCTCGCGTCCCCTTGGATTTTGGAATGGGGGGTATAAAAGGTCGTCATAGGCCCAACTTGGATAATACGGGCCGCGAGGGACACTTCATTCAAAATAGCGTTCTGACGCATAGCCTTGTCCTGTCTTGTTCTGCCCTGTTGCTAATCCCCCTGGTATTTTTTTTTTTTTTTATCATTAGTGTTCGGAACGCCTCAGCCGCTCGCCAAAGCACAAGTGTCGATACGCACACACCTCATCCCAATTGTGGTTAATATTGGTTTTTGTGACTATTTTGTGGGCCCATTGATGCAGTTTGGTTGATCCAAAATCTTTCTTTTTCTTCTTTGCATCTTCAATTCAACCGGACGTTAAAGCGTGCATATCCCTCTGCGTGCTCTCTCTCCCCGCTTCGTTTTGTTTGAGTTATCTATAGCGTGAAATTCTTTTCACGCAAGTATGATGGTATTAAGGCAACCGGGTTCTGAAAACTTCCATGAGCCCGCCTTTCCCTCCCAGCCTCAATTGAATACCCCGTCCGCCGCACTCTCTGCATCTCCACTCCCGCCGCACGAGCCGGCTCAGGTGGAATTGGCGGACCTTGCGGTACCCCAGCCAATTGTTGTGCCCCAAGGCCTTGGTCCTGGTCCTGGCCATTTGAATGGAACTTTGCCATTGCCACAAAAGCAATTGAGTGACCCCCAATTGGTCTCGGCACCACAGCCTGTACCTGATCAAGCACTTCAACAGCCTGGTCCACAATCACAGCCCGAGCCACAACAAGCACAACAAGCACAACAACAACAAACACAACAACAACAACCTCAATCACATTCACCTACACAACCTCAAGTCCAATCACAATCACAGTCACAACATCCGCAGGCACCAATCCTCCCGCCTGTACTTGGCAGACAACTACCGCGTCCTACCTTGCATCCACAAGCACAGGCCCAAGCCCATGCACAAGCTCAGGCTCAGGTCCATGCTCAAAATCAAGCACAGCAGGCCCAGGCTCACGCCCAGGCCCAACAAATCCAAGCACGGGCTCATGCTCAAGCAGTAGCCCAGGCCGAGGAAGAATATCGCATCGGTGAGCACGAGCACGCACAGGCTCATACCCGTGCATTGTGCAACTCAGTTCAACGCGTACTTGCGCCGCCGCAGCTGGCGATTATTGTTAGTGTGCCATATGCCGTCACCCGGGTTACCCATAATGATCATCGCACGATCGGCACCGCTCCACAGAGCGCTGGTGACGTTGCCCAATGCCTGCGGCGTGAGCTAGGTAGCACTGAAGCTGCACACCGGCTCGCCGACAAGGTATGGGAGTCGTTGGAGGTTGCGTATGCTGGAGGTCTTGTTGGCCAGGGCAGTGACACGCGTCTGCGTCTAGGCGACACCGAGTACAAGGTGCATCTCGACTCGTATGTTGAGGAGGCACCTAGTGTGCGCACGACGTTGGCAATTTTGACCCCCGTGTCGGCCGCCACAGACCACATTTTTGAACCTGCGCAGTTATCTGCAATTCGGTATACTACGGGTGCTACTACGAACTACAAAGTGCCTATGCCTGACCACCGGCCGCTGGACGGCCTGGTCGCCCCGCCGCCGACCGGTTTTTGGTACACGCACCCCGGCGAGCGGCGCGGCATGATGCCCGCATCCATGTTCGATGCCTACCGCGGACAGTATGGCCAGTATAGCCAGTACGGACAGTTTGGCCAAATGGGAAATCATCAATTGGGTAGTCAATTTGGAAACCACCAGTTTGGTCCTCACCAATTTGGCGGCCAGCATCAATTTAGCGGCCAGCATCAACTGGGGCCACAATTAGGCCATCAACTGGGCCATCAACTTGGCCAGGTCGGACCGCTCGGCCAGATTTTGCCTCCTACCCAATTCGGTCAGTATCCATATGGCCAACTAGGAAACCTCAGCCAATACAGCCAGTCTACGGCGGGAAGCACAACAACAGCAAGCACTGGCTCGACATCAACGTCGGTGACATCTGCAGGCTCGGACGAGTCACTTCGAAACCCACCAGCACCACCATCTGTGTCGAGTTACGATGACTTACGACCCGCCCCGCCGCCGTCAGCAGTAATGGGAAATGGTGCTTCGGGTGCAGGCGATACGGGCGAGTTTTTGCCCGTGTTCAACTCGCGCAATGCTGAAGTGGATTATTTCTATTCGTTGTTACCGCGCACCCCCAAGGGCCAAATGGCGCTGGGATACGGACCCAATTCGCTGATCAACAAGGCCTCGTCTGTTCTGGCAAGCGAGGAACGTGCCCAAGACCCTGATGAGCTCGATTCGTACCGCCAGCTTCGGCGCACGCAGATCTCATGGGAAGTGCGTCCGCGACGGCCGCGAGACCCCGTGGAGGTGGAACAAGAAGCCAAGCGACTTTTGGAGGTTCAGATTGCCGCGCAAAAGGCACAACGTCGATGCGTCGAGTGTGGAACCGACCACAGCCCTGAATGGCGCAAAGGTCCCACGGGTCCCAAGACACTGTGCAACCGATGCGGCCTACGGTTTGCCAAGCGACTCAAGATGGCATTAGCCGAAAAATAATCGTGGCGCTAACGACAACGCTCGAACTTTCTTGTTTAAAACAAAAAAGCAATTAAAGCCGGGCGCCTACCCGAGGTGCATTGAACTGTACATGACGACTAAATCATCGACGACGACGCGAAATGTTGAACTCTCGGGAAACCGCAACCCTGAAAATCTCCAACCCAACTGTAATAGTATAGATATTATCACAATGCCCTCTGGACCACACACGGCCGGCTCGCTCACTTTAGCAGTCGGCAGTTTGCAGAATTCAATACCAGCATTACCCGGCGCCTAAATTATTGGATGCATCGACGAGCCGATCGGGCCGATGGCTGCAGTTCTAGACTCTCGCTTCATATCATCGATCTAATCCTTAATACTCTAGTAGTAAACCTAGCGTGATGAGCAGGGTTAGGCGCACGCAAAAAATGCCGCAAAAACTGAATGCGTTTCGACCCGGGGAAGCCACCCGCTGGGAGGATAAGCGTCTTAGGCAAGGGACAGACTCCACAATGCTTATCTTGGCGGCGCGACGCGGGCATTCTAGCCCGAGCATAGGTCACGTGAAACGCTCATTCCACGGGTGGGGGTGCAACCAAGGCAACCAGGCAACCAGGCAACCAGGCGAAGGCGATGGTGAACGGTGGTGGACAGTGGATATCTGCAGGGTAGCCGCGATCGGCAGGGCGCGAGGTAATAGCCAGCTGCTTTCGCCGTAGTCTAAACTTTTTGAAAGGCTAAAAATACTTTGCTTTGTAGTGTCAAAGTCTATATCTCGTACAGGAGGTTGGTATGTGCTCATCGTCGGCTCAAAATCGATCCTTTCGGTTATTGACCAGCAGTCAAACCGCTGCTGTGTCATCGCGAATCGCGAATCGAGGATCGAATTTCGTATATGTATCTATGTATATCGATTTAAGCGAGTTCTTGGCCCAGCTTGGCATTGCAGTTGCCCTACTTGGTCTTGATCGTGATTTAGCGAAGAGTCGCAGCTCTAATTTTTTATTGATGGATTTCGGCCTTCTCAATGGTACACGGTGGGTTGTGCTACTGCGATATTCGCCGCTGCGATATACGCCGCTGCGAGCTTTGTGTAATGATCTCATTGTTGATCTTGCCTGTTGAGCTTTTGTTAAAATTTGAACAGATAAGATCTAACGATAAATATCTCATAACTAGTTCACCTATGCCAAATTGATTATTTAGTTACCATTCTAATTAGAACCGTACGGCTCATTCCATGATGCGAGCTCATGCCATGCTTATTACGCTATCGCAATCTTTCCAGCTTGTTGTATGTATAGAAGCCATAATCTGATTTTAATTATCTACAGCTGTCAACTGAGCTATTGTTGAAATGAACACTTCTAGTACAGTACAGTAGTTGTTGACTAGTCAATCGGTGTTCATTCCATGCTCGTTGGTCGTGCAAGCCACCCGTGCCATAAACTGTATGATTATAACTGCCCAACTGGAGGTCACGAGGCCTCCCCCTGCTAAGCCGTCCCAACTTTCCTCATGCTACTCAGCCATACCATCATGATTAGCCATCCTCCCACAACCATTTGTTATTATTATTATTGTTGCCTTAATCGTCTCCCCTTTAGCCAGCCTTTTGCCTTCTCACCACCCGCCAGGAGGCTGTTCCGTACCTACCCCACACCCACGAACAATGATGTCTACGGAGAACGCTGCCCGCGCTGACCCGGCATTGGTACCGACGTCGCAATCGTCTGGGACGACCACGGCCGCACCGACCGCCAAGGCTGAGCTCCCCGCCCCAGTGGTGCCTCAGGGCCACAGCGTCACAAAGCGACTGCAAAGCGAGCTAATGCAGCTCATGATGTCGGCGCCTCAGGGCGTCTCGGCGTTCCCGGAGTCGGACGCCAACCTCCTCGTTTGGGCTGGCACCATCGAGGGCCCCGCAGACACCTACTACGAGGGCTACAAATTCCGCATCAGTCTAGAGTTCCCCCAAGACTACCCGTACCGGGCTCCCACAATTATGTTTGTGAGCCCAATGTGGCATCCCAACGTCGATATGGCTGGTAATATTTGCCTCGACATCCTCAAAGAAAAGTGGTCCGCCGTCTACAACGTCCAGACAATCCTGCTCTCCCTTCAGTCCTTGCTGGGTGAGCCTAATAATTCGTCGCCGCTGAACGCGCAGGCCGCCCAGCTGTGGAATAATCCTGAAGAGTATAAACGCCTGCTCGAGCAGCGATGCCAGCCGGAGTAAAACAAACCAATATGGACAAAAAATTAAACTAATTAATGAAGCATGTACGTACTTTTGGCGTTCTCGCCGCTATGATTTTAAGTCGTTTTTTTAACTCGGTCGTTGTCGTTCAACAACATGGTGTAGTTGTGTTTGTGGTTGTGTTAAGGTCGTTAGGTCGTTATTCGGGTTGCGGTGGTGAAGATGGGATGCCCGGGTCTTCAGAAGGTGGCTCGGAAACAAAGTCGGATGGTGGTTCTTGCTCGGGGTGAGGGTCTGCTTCAGAAGCAAGATCAACATCAGGTTCAGATGCTGGTTCAGATGCAGGCTCAGATGCAGGCTCCGAAACCGCCTCGGAAATGGCTTCTGAAATCACCTCTGAAATAGGCTCAGATACAGGTCCAGCTCCTAAACTTGGTTGAGAGCCTGCAGATTCTTGTGATGGCACGGGGGCTGCGCTGCCCGCCTGTGGAGTTTGTGCTTCAGTTGGTGGCTCGCTCTTGACGCCCTCTGTTTCTGCACGTGCTTTGTTGATTTGTTCAACTTCATGAGGTTTGTAGCTGCTACACCACGCCCCTACTTCATATGTGAATCCTGTCAACGATTGGAATGGCACGGCTTGGACCAGCCATTTCCGTGACGGCGTCTTGTCAAGGTCGAGACCGGACATGTTAGCTTGAGGCGCCGCCTTTACGGACCGTGGCAGGTTGCCAATTACTGGTATAGGCACTGGTGTTGACGAGTTTCCAGCTTCTGCCTTTGCCTTTGAGCGGCCACCAGAGCCAGCACTGCCAGGCTCACGGCTGCGAGGACGAGCTCGTTTCTTCGTGACGCCATTCTCGCCTTTTGCTTTAGGTGCAGGCGGAGGGAACTCGAACTGTTTCAGTTGTTCCGCCGGCGCCTTCAACACCACAATCAAGGACTTGGCCATTTTAGCAAGGAGGTGTCGACTGAACACGCCGTGAACGCCCTTTTGCTCACCTAACTCGACTCCACCCGGGTTCCCGTGATACAAAATGAGCCAAGTCGAAATTGGACGTGAGACGGGGTCACATGATTTTTTTCCTTTCTTCTTTTGTTTTTGTTCAATTAAGATTTAAACGTGCGCAGACACGAAAAAAAAAAGTGTTTTGGTAGCTCGTCTGTTTCTATCTCGTAAAATTTTCTATCGAACATTAATTTTGTTAATACCTTTCAGCGGTAACCACCAATAGAGCTGGATGCATTTATCAAACAGAGAAAAAAAAAGTTTCATTCAAATCGTTGCGGGCCTTAAGGGCCGTGGGTTACTTTTGTTCAAAACTACCGCTTTAGTTTTAGCTTAGGTCTGCACATGCTCACGCCTCGTCTGGCTCCATTAGACGGCCAGAAAAAAATAAAACAACCAAACTATAGTGAACCGGGCCACGCTGGCCAGACGAGTGCGGAAAGCTTTGCATGCATTTGTGGGATTGTATGTGTGATGAGGGGATATGGGTGTTGGTTTTTGATTCTCTGGATTGATTCCAAATTATAAGCCGGACCTATGTGCAGTCTCGGACCAAATTAAGTGGAAATCAATTGAGATACTTCTCGAACAGCTCGTTTTCGAGCCAACCAACGCGTTCGAACGCACCAAAGAGTCGCGACGCCTTGTTGACGTCGATACGGCAGGCCTTCTGCGAGTCTGTACGACGGAATGGCAGGCGCTGGCGTAACCGATGGACCTTCTCGGCAAATAATCGCCGCTTCGAGTCGAGGTAGACCTCGGCCGGTAATCGCAGCACGCTCGCCAAATGCACCTCTGCAGGATGCAACAGGTGAACGTCGGGATCATTCGAAAGGTCCATGGGTGCGCCCTTCCATTCGGCACGAAGACTGCGACCAGGAGGCAGCGTCGTGATAGGCGGCGAGAAGTCCTCGAGCTGGTTAAGGCTCATGTCATGGACGCGAGACGGTGCGGAACCACCGCTGCTGCTCGCTGTCGATGAGCTTGATCGCTTCTTGGATCCTTCAGCACCAGGACTCGACGACTTGGCGCGGCCGTCGAGTTCCGTGTCGGAACAATCGCTGGAATTCCGGTCGGCAACTGCACTGGCGGCACGACGACGGAAGCCAGGAACTCCATCGTCAGGCCCATATGACCCGAATCGTCGTGCACGAGCTGCGGCGGTGGTGACCGACGCGGTGCTGGCCGACGACGGCTGACCCCGGCGACGACGGATGGTGCCGCGACCACCCACTGAGCCTACTGAACCATCAATGGATCCATCGTAAACGCCAGGAGACGCCCACGAATGTCTACGCATAGGATACAACTCGAGGAAACTTCGCTCGCGACGCAGGTACTTTGCCGGATTGGAAACAAGCGAGTCCCAACACGTGGTCATACATCGCTCGCGAGGACTAGGAGGCGACTCCAAACCACGTTTTCTGCTTGTTTGGGTGCCCGTGGCCGGGTTTAAAAAGACTGCAGAGTCGCGGGCTGAAGACTCAATGTCGTGGTGGTGATGGTGACGAACATCAACTTCATCGTCGTCGGTAGCATACTCGCCAGACTCCTGGCTAACCGACGTGTTTGGCGATTGCACAGACGTCGAGTCCTCATCAACCGATAACTGACGCGTCGGCACGTCGGGGACCTGCGTGGCCGTATTCAACGCACTAAGCTGACGGCGGTGACCGCCGCTGCTACTACCAGCAGGGGCCGGGATCGCGGTGCCGGAGCCAATCTTGGCGGATTCGCGGCCGCGAAGCTGCTCAATGCGATGGTATGATCTTTGCTCGAGAAGCAACTTTGCCTGCAATTCATTCGGGGCACCGTTGGAGCCATTGCTCGGGGCAGCGTCACCAGCCGGAAGAGAAGGAGGAGGATGGCTCTTACGGGCGGCACTCGCGGTCGCGGCCACGACGTCAATCCCTGGGTAGGGCGACAAAGGCGGCGACAGCATGCGCTCGGCGAGCTGCAGCGGCGCCGGCGGGTACGAAGTAGACGCGGTTATCGTGAAAAAGTCACTGGATCCCCCTTGGGGTGCGGGCGGGTACGGGCTGCAGGAACCACGTCGAGAATTGGGTAGAAATAGTCACAGAACAACGAAAATAGGGCCGTCACGCGTGCAACGGGTCGTATTTTCAGATTGGGTTCTGAGAAAAACCTATCAGTTTAAAGCTCACACTGATGTTTCGTCCCTTTCCAGCACTTGGAAAAAGAGGGTGTGTGGGTGGAAACTGGGACTTTGGGAGTATGGGAAAGGGTGTGAGGTGGTGGTGCGTTCGTGGGTGGGTGGAAACTGATTTGACGTGCAAAGGAGGTAAGTAAACCCAGCACCAATAAACGCGGCGACGATCACACGGCCAGCAAACAGGGAATCAAATAGAAAAAAAAAAAAAAAAAAGAGGGCAACAACACCAAGGGGCTGTGTCAACCAATTCAATGTGAAGCTCGATAAATTCGATAAAACAATTGCTCAACCACTTAATAGTATAGACCAACTCGACAAAAACTACAGCGGCGGCGTGGCTATGCAGCGAGGGGAAAAACAAACGCGGGGGAGTTTGTGAGCTCTCTGTCTGACTGGGAGACCGACTCTGAGGTAAACGGATACGGATATAGAGGGTTTTTTTAGAAACAGCTGGAGTGAAAAGCTGCTTATGCCCAACTTTGGTCAGATCCACCTGGAATATCCACTCAATTGTTGTGTGGGCTCGCTCGGCACTTCTTTGCGTGGGTTATGTATTTGTTGTTTTTTTTCACTTTTCCTCGGGCGAGTCGCCTTAGGTAAACCGTTGACGCTGTTATCTCGCGGCGATCTGTACGTCAGACCATTGACGATGCTGAGTAAATGCTGGTTTGTTCCAGGGAGAAAAACGACGCACTGGTTTTCGTTTGGAGTGGGCCGCTTGGAAATCGATCTGGTATGATTGGTTCGTAGAACAGACTTTGGTTGGTGCTAATTCTATTTGATTTTGACTAGAAAAGTAGTTATCAGAACTAGTCTGGTCATTGCGCAATCTCATCTTGACAATTCGCAAACACGGCACTAGGCGACATATCTGTTAAAGTGCATAAGCCACGCTTCGTTTGCAAGTGATCTGCAATAGGGCTTGAGGCAAGGGTCGGGCCAGCGCTAGCCTTTTTCTCTGGTTAGAATTTCTGAACCCGCAACAAATTTAAACTAATTAAAAGAAATACTTCGAACGTGGTTCGAAACTAATTAAGTTTTTTTATTTGTTCTAGTCGGTTCCTACTCAAAACTATAACGTTTATGCATTCTATTTTTGTCAGGGTAAGGGTTTAGGGCTTGTCTATCTAAGAGATTACGGGCTGACAATTTTGAGCTCTATGACTGGATTAGCCTACCCACCTGCATGGCGGATGGCATTGTAGTACGGCTGCATTAGGGCTGTTCATACCAAATGTAACCAAAAGTGAACCTGGGCTTGTTTTTGTTTCTTTTTAATGGTTTAAATTAGTTTTGTATGCCAAGAAAAGCACAAAAGTCGTGGCTTGAAATCTTTCAAACGCATAACCTCTAAAACCTCCTGGCTACAACCTTACAAGCTGGGCCACCCAACACGGGCGATTGGGACCACTTTGGACCCCTTACCCAATATTGCCTAGCCTGGCCTAGGCTTAGAGTTGAGCTCAACGTCAATTCCAGCCATGGAATTGTGCCGAGCAGTGAACCACGACGAAACCAGAATTTAGGAGTGCAGTAGTGAATTGTTAGTGCTCACTCGTTTCTACAATCACAAGAAAAAAAACAATAAAAAAAAAAACTAAAAAAAACACTAAATAATTCATTGTGCGCTCCGGTACCCTGATAAAATTGTAAGCACGTCTATCTTGACGCGGGGAAATACACGCCCGCGTTGTGGTGAAACTTCAATCCTGATAATGACGCCAGGTTTCCCCGCAGACAGCGCTCAGGGCGGCATGGAGTACGCGTTGAAGCACCCAGCAAGTATTAATGTCAACACGGACGGTGCCAGCATCGACGAGGCCGGCTCCAACGCTAAAGACAAGCGCGACCGGTCGCTCAGTATCTTGTTGCCGAACCACAACACGGCAGTGACCCACGTGTCGCTCGACATTGGCGGCTCACTCACAAAAGTCGTCTACTTTTCGGCCAATGCGTCTGGAAAGGGCGGCCAGCTCCACTTTGAGCACTTTGAAACTTCCCACATTGAGTCCACCCTCGCCAAACTCGCCGAGGTCCTCGGCGAGGGCCACTGCACATCCGTGGTGGCCACCGGTGGTGGTGCATTCAAACATTACGATCTCATGAAGCAAAAATTCACCAATATCGATGTCGGCCGTGCCGATGAAATGGAGTGTCTCATCAAGGGCGCCACATTCCTTATCACCCAGATCCCCCAAGAAGTATTCTGCTGGCAATCTGAGGAGCAGCCAATGGTCTCAACTGCTTGCCCTCCTGCCTCAAATCGCTACCCCTACTTGTTGGTCAATGTCGGCAGCGGCGTGAGCATCATCAAAGTGCTAAGCCCAGACCATTACGAACGAATCGGCGGCTCGTCACTTGGCGGCGGGACTCTTTGGGGGCTATTGGCAATGTTGACTCCAGCTCGCAATTACGACGAGATGCTCGACCTCGCAATGGATGGGGACAATCGCAATGTCGACATGCTCGTCGGCGATATTTATGGTGCCGACTATCCCAAAATAGGGCTCAAAGCTTCAGCAATAGCCAGCAGCTTTGCCAAAGCTTTTAAACAGGCCGACCAGCCGGAAAAAACGTTCAATGATGCAGACATTAGCCGTAGCCTATTGTACGCCGTCTCGAACAACATTGGCCAGCTCGCCTACTTGCATGCCCGCATCAACAACATTGAACATATCTACTTTGGTGGCTCCTACATTCGCGGCCACCCTCAGACCATCCATACCCTCGCGTACGCCATCAAGTTCTGGTCCCAGGGCGAGAAGACCGCATACTTCTTCCGGCACGAGGGCTACTTGGGTGCGGTTGGTGCCTTCCTCGCCCATGGCGGGCCCACCCTCACGTAAAAAATAAGTTATTCTCTATGATTTTGTTATTCTTCTTCTTTAGATACTCGCTCGCTCTTAATTATGCTTGCCGGCTCAGCTTTGACCGGCTGTTTGCGCTGTAAACACTCAAGTAACAACCCAAGCTCGGCAGCCGAAGATTCAGATTGGTGTTTCAGAGCTTCGCGTTGTTGCTTGATCGTATCGATGCGCCCGCGCACCTTGCGTTGCTGTTCAATCTCTGCTTCCACCTGTTCAAGCCGCGAATCAACTCGTGCAGCCTCTCGCGTGATCGCCTCGCGTTTCACCTCGGCCAATTGCTTCGCGAGCCGGTGCTGGCTTTGTGCCGTGATTTGCTGGCGAAGTTGGACGAGCTCACGTCGTAATTCGACCAGTGTTTCCTGCGTCACTTTATCTGCGTCTGTCTCTGCTACCAACTTCTCGAGTTCAGCTACTCGCGCAGCAATTTCTCCATCCAATGCCTCATTTTCACGGGTCAGAATTTCTGCCTCGGCATCGTAGGTTTGGTCATGTGTGGTATGCAACGCGTCCAGGTCTGCTTGTGACGTCTCGGCATCGTTTTCGCCGGCACTCGCCCGCACTGCGTAGGTCCAAACCTCCCCTAGAAACTTAGTTTCAGTATATATAGTTCGATGGGCCTCAAGAGCATCCAAAAAGTCGTCTTCAATATCTTCAACCTCGCTCATTCCATCTCGACGCGTCTCCCCGCCTTTAGTGCTTTAGTGTATTAAGCTATGTCACAGTCAGCTGCCCCTATTTATTGTAGGGTCGCACATGCACCAGCAGAACACAATCATGAATGGTACCATGAATGGCACAATCAATGAGGCTGCTGTGCCTGAAAAGGAATTAAAAAAGGTTGATGCACTGCCAAAACATGCGCCAAAGGACCCAGTAAAAAAGAAAGACAATGTCGACATGTTTACAGAGATACTCGAGCGACGAGATGGAAAGGATAAAACCCTCAAAATCATGCAGTATACTGGCAAGCTCGTGCTTCGCTTTCAAACTTCTCCTGCTCTCAAACCTTTATATCAAAAATACCAGGTGGTACCTACCTTGGATCCATTTGTGAAACAATTATCCTTGTTCCGTAAAGTCATCAAGCTTGGCGAATGGCTCAAAGGATTTAAAGCGTTCCGCGATTCGGCATCCAAGCCATGGGATGCGATGGAATGGGTTGACTTTTTGGACGGATTCAACGGTCTTGCCGATGATTTGGAGTTGTTGTCTAAAATCGGCACTATCAATAAGCGATACGAACATCGTGCGGCTTTGATCGCGAACTATCTGTGGTTTATAGCCATCATCATTGGACTCAGAAAAAAGCTTGCAGCCAAGGACCGCAGCGGAGTCTGGCGTATTGAGGTCGCAAAATTGGTATGTGACCTTATTTTCTGTGTTCTCGATACTCTGAACCTGCCGTGGGTCGACCCAGTGTTCCTCATAGCTCCTGGATTGAGTAGTGCAATACTTGCATACATGAAGATATGGTACAAAGTGCGCTAACTATTTTGAGGCTGGCACCACCCCCTTTTGTATTAGTTGGCTAATTTCATCGGCGGTCAAGCCGGCTTCCGCCAATATTTCCGCAGAGTGCTCGCCAAGCGTTGGCGGTGCCCGATCAATTGTGGGTGGTGTTGAGCTCCATTTAACTGGTGGGGACACGAGCTTGACGGACCCACTCAGTGGGTGAGCAACTTCAGTCACCATCTCGCGGGCAACGGCTTGGGGATGCTCCAGAGCATCCTTGACGTCGTTTATAGGCGCATACGGGAACCCTTTACCTTCCCAAAGCGTCTCCCATTCTTTTGTTGTGCGCGTCCGCGTGATCTCTGTGATTGCCGGCACAAGCGTCTGTCGGTGCGCGACGCGGTCGCGGTTAGTTGCGAACCGAGGATCAGTCTTCCATTCTGGCTTGCCAATTGCATCACAGAACAGCTTGTACAGCTTATCATTACCTCCACCAACCATGATGGAGCCGTCCTTGGTCTCAAATGCTTGATAAGGACAAATGGACGGATGCTCTGTGCCATGACGGCCAGTGTCACGCTTGCCGCTCACAAGCACATTACTGGCAATATTCGCCAAAGAAGCTAATTGACAGTCGGCAAGGGCAATATCAAGGTGCTGTCCCTCGCCCGTGTGCTCGGCATGGCGCAGAGCTCCAAGCACTGACACGGCAGTATACAGTCCTGCCGTCAAATCTATAATTGCCACGCCAACTTTAGCGGGCGGGCCATCAGGGTACCCGGTTATATGCATGAGCCCAAACTCGGCCTCGACCATGACGTCGTAGCCGGGTCGGCTCGACCAGGGCCCTGTTTGACCATACCCGGTTATACTCGCATACACGAGCTTAGGATTGATTTTGTGTAGTGCTTCGAAATCAAGGCCGAACTTGGCCATATTCCCCGGCAGAAAGTTTTCTATCAGCACGTCGGCATCAGCGACTAGTCGCCGAATAAGTGCTTGGCCCTGCGGGTGCTTCAGGTCGATACCCACTGATCGCTTGTTACGGTTCGCAGACAAAAAGTAGGCCGATTCTCCGCCTTCAGCAAATGGAGGACCCCATTGCCGTGTGTCGTCGCCCCGTACGGGGTGCTCGACTTTAATTATATTCGCTCCCATGTCGCCCAGTACCTGGGCACTGTACGGGCCGGCAAGCACCCGGGACAAGTCGAGGACCTTGACCCCCGATAGCGGGCGCTGCTGCGTCGCATAATTGCGAGCCCGCACACCGAATGAAGATGCTCTGAGCCGTGCCAACCGCATCATATTATTTTTTTGGTGGTCAAACTTAGCCGACAGATAGCCGTTACAATGTGCGGTTCAAGAAAGTGTGGAGAATCGTCCTGGCCCAGAGACCACCCCGGGGGGACAAAGGCCCAAGGGTAAGACCAGGGCACGTGAGCAAGAATCTGGTGGGACGCGGGCCCATTCCCGCCAATCACCTAATAAAATCTCTCGTCCAACCTCCCTCCACACATCCATTTAACCAGATTGCTATGGCTGTTCAACGTAGCGATAGAGTTCTCAGCGAGAAGTGGGACGTGGTCCTGTCGAATGGCATTGTCAAGACCGGTCTTGGCTTCGGCGCGGGCGTTGTTGTGTCTGTGCTACTCTTCAAACGCCGGGCATGGCCCGTGATTCTTGGCACTGGTTTCGGTGCTGGCCGTGGTTGGGCCGAGGGCGATGCCCTGTTCCGGTTGTCGTCGTCTACCCTTCCTTCTGACGAGTCTGGCAAGCGTGCCGTGCAGGCCTAAAAACATTCTGTCGACACCAAAAATTCGATCGATTAAACCGACATGCATTGATTCGGTCTTAGCTCTCTATCTATTTAACTTTGCGTGGTGTTCCACGTACAATTACAGTTCGGCATGGTGCCGATTGTACCGTTGGTATCAATTGTACTGATTGTACCGTTTGTGTTAATCTAGGGAATGACGGTTGTCTTGTCGTGTTCGTTTCGCGGTGGTTATATCTTAGTAGATCCTTGCTTGGACTATGCTTGGCTTGTTTGGTGTGTTGTGACGCGTACAAAACTAGCCCTTGCAACACTCGAGGCAGCAGCATACTGTGCATCCAGCACAAAGTCCGCAACACAGCTTGCCGCAGCAGTCGTCGTCGCCATCACGACGCTCACCGCCTTGATCGTAGCCACCGCCCTGACCTCCATAGCCATTCTGTTGCGGGTATCCACCGCCCTGGTTGTATCCGCCGGGGCCCTGATCATAGCCTCCACCGCCGCCGCCTTGGTTCCAGCCTCCGTTGCCAGGTGGTCCGTCTGGTGGTCCGTAGTTGTTATTGCCGTAATTGCTCATGATCCTGTATGTTTTTCGAGAGTGAACAAGTTTCCCACGTGGCCTACTTATGTATTTTGACCTAGAAACCTAATCTGCAAAACCAGGGGCATTAAAAGGACCCCTGCGGCTCGCTATGATGACACTAGATTCTAAACTCGCGGTATGCAGCGCGGGCCCAGGAGCTTCTAACATACAAAATGTAGTGGGTCACTTTAAAAGATAAAAGAAAAAGTTAAGAAAAACTAGTTTTTGATAGTCCGTGATAGTTCAGTCTCTTTTAAGCATCACTTTGCTGTAGCCGGCTCGAGAATGCTATCTTCGATCGCGTCGATGCAAGTGCTTGCTATAAATAAACATGACGTTGCTCTGAAACCAAATAGGTTCTTGGCGTTTCATGCAAGGAAAATCAAACTTGTAATATCGCACAAAAATAAACTAAACTGCCCGGTTTGCGTTTAATCAACTTATCAGCTTGGTTCTGACCATGGGCTTTATTCCAATGTTAAACCCCCCTAGCCGTGCAGCTTAGCTTAACGTGACCGTTTTAATCCGTTGGGCAGTTCCAGCTAGCTAGTTTATTAAGCTCTGGACTGCTCGCTTACAGCTAACACGAGAACGAGCTCGCATGGCAGTAGCAGCGGCGGGCACATGCGTAGTCGAGCTTCGTACCACTTCTTTAACCAATTGCATCGCACAATGTACAGCACAATAAAAACCAAGTTCGACGCTGCTCTAGCCAAGAAAGAGCTTTTCTTTACTGAGTCTACCCAGAACAAGGCAAAGTTCAATGGCGTCGACGTCATCTACACCTATGCTCCCGCTCTAGCCCGGAAACCAACTGGAGACGCCGACGCCAAACCAGAGTCAAAGCCCAAGAGCCCATGGTTACCTCCTGCTGAGGATCTTCTTGTGGAAACTATGGATGACTATTATGTGGTTTTGAACAAATTCGCCGTCTCCAAGTACCACTTCCTGCTGGTCACGAAGGAACTCGAGCCGCAGAGCGCCCTGTTGACCCCACGCGATTGGGTCGCGGCAATGCATGTGCTCAAAGAGGCTAATAAGGAGAGTGGCAAGCGCCATGTCGGTTTCTACAATGCGGGTGCTGCTTCAGGTGCGTCGGTCCCCCATAAGCACATTCAGTTCATGACTCTGCCCGATGCGTTTGTGCCGTTCCCAGATACGACCCCCGAGAAGCCTGCTGAAGGTCCTAGTGCAATCAAACATATCAAAACCGATAAACGTGTGCCATTCGTGCACTATATCACGAATCTGGGCAGCGAATTCGGCGAGGAAGACTATGCCATGCGCTACTCTGATCTCGTGGGTAAGGCCGTCACCATCCTGGCCAGAGAGGGTTCACCTATCAGTTATAACCTCGTGTTCACCGAGGAATGGATGCTGCTCACACCGAGGAAAGCCCCAGAAACGACTGATGGACTTTCCGTGAACTCGCTCGGTACCATTGGGTTGTTACTCGCCAAGTCTGAGGATCAGCTCAAGGCTCTAGAAGAAAGGGGCCTAAACATCATTGAAGAGCTCGGTTTCCCGTACGAAGACATTCAAAACCTTGCCCCCGACTCAACACCAGGATTCACAAACTATTAGACATAACAAAAAACAAAATATAATTAGTCTAGGTGGTTCAAAATCAAAGCGCAGGCAACGCTGACATTTAGTGAATCAACATTGCTCTCTTCGTTCTTACTGAACCGTGGAAGCGTGATGCTATGCGTGCTGCGCTGCAGCAAAGTTGTTCGCACACCATCTCCTTCGGAACCTACCACAATCAACGTTGGTTGCTTCGCGACAAGTTCGCTCAATTGTTTGGGGGGCACAGCCTTGAGATACTTGGACTGCTGCGGCAGCGAACTCACAAGTGCCCATCCCTGGTGCTTGAGATTCTCAAAGAATCGCAAAGGCTGTGGGGTTTCCACAATTGGCACGTACTCTGCAGCACCAACGCTCGCTTTTAGGACCGGTGGGCCCATTGGCGCACAATTGCGAGAGCTGAAAGCTACAAAGTCAACGCCAAACCAGCTAGCGCTACGAAGCAATGCTCCCATATTATGTGTATCGGTGACTTGATCAATATATAGTCCCACTGGGAACGAACGCGACGAGTCAATTTCGCGGTCGCCCAAGAATACGCGTCCACGAACGGCGGGTAGAGCAGATACCATTGGGAGCTCACGTTTGTGCGTCGCAGCCACATATTTGTTGTGCACGCCATTGTTGGCCATAATGTTGAGATGCTGCATCGGCACATCAGTTTCAAGCGGGATCTGGTGTTCTCCACATAGATGCAAAATTTCAGGGTCGACGTCTGCCAGCGAGTAACCACTATACACTTTCGTGACAGGTCGTTTATTGAGTACAGCCTTGACGACATTGGTTCCAAAAACAAATTCGAGCCGCTTGTTTTTCTCTAATTGGGCTTGAACGTTGCGGGCAAAATCAGGCCGTGGTCGTTTCTGGCCCTCGTTTGGAGCAGGTGCCCGCACATTTCGCCGCGAAAGATCAGCCTTCTTACGCTGAAGTTGCTTCGCGTGTACATGTGCAAATTTGTCGTGGAAGTATGAAGACTTATCCTGGCCTTGCCACGCTTTCGGCGCTTGTTTAGGTTTGGGAAACAGGCTATCAAAGTCTGAGCCCTCAGCATGAAAAGGTGCTGTTGGCCCGCCTGTCCGTGCTAGCACCGGTCGAGACTTGGTTGTATACGCTCTTGAGCACTTAGCCAGCTCTCTCACAGCTGCCCTCATCCTTAATATTTTTGTTCTGCCAAACCACACAATTAATAGCGCTTAAGGAGGAGCAGCACTGAAAAGAGGAGGGTAGATATCATGTGACCTATGGGCTGCCACTTTCAAAGAAAACAATCACCTGACACTTCTCCAGTTAGAGCGAGCGTAGTCATATTAAACCTCCAAAGTCTCGCTGACCCAATCACCGTTCGGCAAAATGTCTACATTCACGCAGTTGGAGGCTATCCGCAAGTTCATTCTGGCGCGGCCTGTGCTCAAGAGCGTGTTCCTGCCTGCCTCGGCTATCTACACGAACCTCTCTGGTTACCGCAAGCTCGGTCTCAAGACTGAGGATCTCTTCATGGAGGAGAACGAGGTGATGCAGACTGCCCTTCGTCGTATTCCTGCTGATGTTTCTTACAAGCGTGTGTTCCGCATTGCTACTGCTTTCCAGGCCTCTTTGACCCAGCAGCTTCTTCCCGAGAAGGAGTGGATCAAGCCTGAGGAAGACAAGGCCTACCTTATTCCCTACCTGCTCGAGGCTGAGGCCCAGATTGCTGAGCGCGAGGAGCTCAACACCCTCGTGGTCAAGCCCACCAAATACTAGTATTTAAACGATGTTTAGCATCTAAAAAAATTGGACAAATATCATTCTAGTTTTCTGTATGCGTATACTGCTACCTTCTAAGTTTCTAACGATAGGAACTGGCCTGCAAGGCACCCTGCAGATTGCGCTGCTGCCTGGAATAGAGATCGCAGCTGGTGCTGCACAAGGTCTTCTGGAGTGCTGTCCAGCAGCAGTCCGAAGTCGACCTTTGGAAGTACAGGAAATCCGAGCAACGCGTCGCTGGTGATAGTCGAGCTTCCCCCGAAGCTCGAGTTGGTTGACCCAGCTGGAGCGGACATCATGCTCGGAATAAAGTTATTGCTTGTTGGCATCACAAGTTTTGGTAAAGCGTGTCGCTCCGCCGGTCGACGCATTGATTGGCTCGGGCTCCTCTGCACAGCTGCAGTGGGGGCCGTCGACGACGACGTCACGCTCACGGTGCTCGAATTGGCACTGGCGCTTCCTGGAAGCGTGGCAGCAGGAGTGCTCGTGGCCACTACCGACGGACGCTTTGTAGGCAGTGGTTGCGTATGGGGGAATTTGAGCACATCTCCGCTAGATGACTGCCGCGAGTTGGGTGGTGACACAGGCGCCAAGTAAGAATCCTGCTCGTCTGCACTTGCAGCTGGTGTAGACGGAAGCGTTGTCGAATGTGACTGCTGCCCCTGCGGGTCTGCTTGCGACTGGGCTGGCGCCTGGCCTTGTCCTTGAGATTGTGCCTGTGCCTGCGCTTGTGCCTGTGCTTGAGCTTGAGCTTGAGCTTGAGCCTGTGCAACCTGAGCTTGGGCATGCTGGAGCTGCTTTTGCTGGAGCTGTTGCTGGGGCGTTGGAATCTGCATTGGCCGCGTGAACAACATTGGGGACGAACCAGCTCTTCGGCCTAACGGTCCCGAGTCTCCCAAGCTGAAGTTGGGCGCCATGGCCCCGGTCAATTCATCTGCCGGAGGAGGTGGAAGGCCAACTGCTGCATCAGAAACACGACGTGGACCTCGCGGTAAGCTTGATGTAGGCGTCGTGGCTCCACTACTAAACTCGCCAGCTGTTGTTGACGACCGCATTCGATTACCGAACAATGACGACGAGCTCGATGAGCTTGACGATACGCCATGCGATCGTTGAGGTTGAAACAGCTGCGGCTGTGACTGAGAATGATGATGTGGAGGTGCCTGTGCAGGGATGTTCATAGGGGGTGGATTGCCAAACGGCGATAAAAGACCGTGAGCCGATGTGATTGGCCCTGTCTTGGGGCCCGTTGACATCGGCAAATCGTGAGTGTCGAGTCTAACATTCAGCCCGAGACCATGAGGTTGCTCAGCATCGGGCCTGCCGATAACTGGGGCATTCGAAGTGGCCTTGGTGCCAATACTAGCCGCTGCTGCAGCCACTGCTGCTTTATTGGCTGGGGGCACGGAAGGGGCAGACATGTCGAGCTCTGTGATTGATCTTTTGATGATAACTGGCGGCAGTGACGGTGCTTTTGATACTGCGAATAGCTCTCGTAGTGAATCAGGCGCATCGCTCAAGTCTTCAGGGGGAGCAGTGGCCTGCGGTGCGTCGTCGCTCTCGTCCTCAATATCAAAGTCCCACACAGCTTCCTCGTCCTGCATACTCTCATCTGCCTCGAGTTCCTCGACACTGAATTGATTTGGGCCATGCTGGAGTAGTAAAGAGTCGCGGCGATTGCCGTTCTTCTCCTTCCAAGTTCGGTATCGAAGTACGAGGTCGCGGATCACTGAGGTGGGCGTTTTCGCGTACGATTTTATAAATTTGTGCTTGAGCAAGTCCTGGGCTCGTGGCCGAGCCTGGGGATCCTCGTCAAGGCACACAGCCACAAAGTCCTTGAGTTGCGAGGAGTATTGATGACCCTCGAGACGAGGGGGCTGCGATTTTGAGATCATAAGCAAAGCCTTCATAACTTCCTGGTCACTATAAGGGGGATTGCCCGTAACCATCTCAAATACTGTGATACCCAGTGACCAGATGTCTGCCTTGCTGTTGTAGCTTGCTCCCTCTATAACCACTTCAGGGGCCATCCAGTAGGGAGTACCAACGATGGTTGTACGTTTAGCCCGGCTACTAAGTTGAGCAGCAACGCCAAAGTCACACAATCGTAGTTCGCCACTGGTAGTGATGAGCACGTTTGCGGCCTTGACATCGCGATGAATGATGCCTTCTTCGTGGATGTTTGCAAGCGCGACTGTGAGCTCGCGGCAAATGACCGATAAATACTTTTCTTCAAAGGAGCCAGCCTTCAAAAGAGTGCGTACGCTGCCACCAGCGCACATGTCCATTACAATCCATAGTTTTGATCCTTGAAGAATTGAGCCATAGTACTTTGTGATGTTACTGTGCTCTTTACTGGATAATTGTTGCAGGAGCGAGACCTCATGCTGAACATCAGCCACTTCATCATTGACCGTGTCCAAATTCAGGATTTTAATCGCCACTACTCGCCGGGTCTCGGTGTTAATGCCTCGATAAACAATGCCAAAGTTACCCCTCCCGATGATCTCGCGACGTTGATAGATTCCGGCTGAGACACCCTCCATATTAGGCTCTGCCTGCTCGAAGCGACTGCACTGCTCGACTTATATCACGTCTCCTAGTGCTCTACACTGTCTTGCTTGAGCAAATGGCTCCGTCTTTCCCCGGACTGCTAAAGAATACAAGGAATTGAGCCTGGCTTAGGTTAGCTCGCTCTTGAGCCATACGCTTAGCAGCTCACTTTGGCTTAAGCTTAGTTAGCGGTAGCGTAGACAGTTAGTTAAGCTGGGAGAGCCTCTGGTGCGCGGCTGAGCTCCGGAGGAGCCGCAGAGATCGGCGACAAGGACGATAACCATGCTATCACGGGCTATCCTCGGCCTATCTCAGCCTATCTGTGGAAGCGGCTTTTTATTTAATTTTTGTTGCTGATACCGATATTCCGTTGTCCAATAGGTATTTGTTTCTCTCGGGGATCGAGAGAGTTATTATGATCTAAATTTTGCACTACATATTCTGGCACGGAAATGTTCTGGAACAGAGTTATACAACAATTAAGTGGGCCCTAACGAAGTACACCCTTCGTGGACGGGATATCATCAGTGCCACTGCTGGAAGTAGCTTCTTTCGTGGCGACAGCAAGGGCCTTGAACGCCGACTCGGCACGGTGGTGGTCGTTGAATCCACGAAGACAGTCAACGTGAATAGTAATGCCTGCGCCCTGCGCGAAGCTCTCCAAGACGTGAGGAATCATCTCACACGAAAGGTCTCCGATCTTCTCGCGCTTAAGTCCAAGCTCGATCACTGCATAAGGGCGGTTGGACAAGTCAACTACTGCTCGTGACAATGCCTCGTCGAGGGGGGCGAATGCACTGCCGAACCGCTTGACACCACGGACAGCACCAAGGGCCTCCTTGAACACAAGGCCAAGGGCAATGCCACAGTCCTCGGCACTGTGATGGTCGTCAATGTGCAGGTCGCCCTTGCACGTGAGCAGCAGGCTCCACCCAGCATGCTTGGCAAGGGCATGGAACATGTGATCGAGGAAACCAATTCCCGTCGAAACATGGATAGTCTGTGCCTTGGTGTCCTGGACCTCGCCGGATCCCGTGGCCTCGGCGCCGGGCAGCACGACGGGCCCGCCGTCGATACTCAGGGCAACCTTAATTTTGGTCTCGTTTGTATCTCTAACAAGTGACGCTGCTCTCACCATCCTGGATCGTGTGTATATAAATCAAATCCAAAAAAAAATAGGACGTTCGCGAAATAGCTCTAGAGGTGATCTATCGGCCCGTGACTAATTCAACCGACCTAAGAGGTCAACTGGGTCAACTAGTGCTGTAAGGCTCTATGCTAGCTGAAGGATCTCGTCAATCCAGTGAGAAATAACCACTTTACCTTGCCAGAAGGATGGCTTCTTCGGCATTCGCACAATTGCCGCAGCATGCGCATTTGGCTCGGCAGTTATATGGATAGGGTACTTCTCCCAACCCACTGTGTTGAGCTGATCGATGATCTTACGCATGAGCGAAGTCACCTGCAGGGCACGCTCGTCGCCAATGGTGGTATAGGCCTGCTCAACCAACTCGTCGGCTTGTTCCTCGAGCAAATCAGAGAATTCGTAAGTAGGAATATGCGTCCGCTTGCTCACAATCTTGTAGGTGCGAATTGTCGACACGGTAGTTTGGTAGGTGACGTTCAGCAAGAACGCAACGAACCAAAGTGGAAGCACAACCGTGAGCTTGACCGTAAGTTTCGTGATGCGCAGAACACGACCGGCATAGCTCAATGCGCGGCGGAACCATGATCCGATACCGCGAGAGCTGCTCACCGGCGACGCGGCCTCGTCAGCTCCAAATGGATTGAATTGCGGCGATGTGCCCTTGATCACAATGGGTGCGTACTTAGTTCCAGCGAATGGTCCTGCCAAAGATTGGATCTTAAGAGCATTCTGGAACGGGTCGGAGTCCTCAATGGCTGCCGTGTAGTAGTCGCAGCGGCGGTCATTGACGACGTTTGCATAAAGGACACGACGCTTGAACAACTTGAGGGCTTTGATAAACGGTGTGTTCGCGTCTGTCAAGTGCTTGAACAGAGGTGTGCCCGACTTTTCGTACGCGTCCTCCAAAAACACTTGACGCGACGTTCGGGCCATTGACCACGATCCGATAAAGTTAAAGACTCGCGCACTGAACCGACTACCGAGAACATTGACACCTACATGTGGACTGCAGAACGTGGTGAAGATTTCTGGTTGCACGTCGTCAAACACGCCCTGCGTGTACAAGATGCCCGCGGCATACCTCACCATCAAGCCGCCCATGGAGTATCCAATCAGACTAATACGCTTGACATCGACGCCGGCCGCCCGCAGCAGCGCGATCTCGGCGTTGATTTCCTGCGCCACACGCGATCCGCACACATCGATACCGTCATACGTGAAGTAGCCCTCATTGCCGTGAGTGCGATAGACAACCAACGTTTCCTTGTCTTCAGGAAGTTTCGTCGCGTCAAACCGGCCACCGTCGTGGCTCACTGCACCCCGGGCCACGAGCTCGTCGCGCATGTACTCAAAATGATGGATGTTTCCCCACATGCCGTGGACGAGCACCATAAGATGCACCTGAGCCATTCTGGAGAGGTCAATTATGCTTTGGCGATTACAATCAACTACTTTGGCGATATTCTCGCAAGACTCTCGCTAATGCTCCTATCACAAAGCTCAAGGTCAAAGTGACGAGGGTGGCTCCAAGGTGAAAGGCTGGGACCGCCGTATTTATTATGGCACCCGGGGGGCCCGGCTAGAGAGAGGGGCAGGATAGTAACCCCCTTCAGCCATTTCGGGAGGTGTCTGCTGACCTGTGCCAGCTAAACTGATCGGGTGAGTGACACGTGCCGATGATCACGGGATCTTCACGATAATCACAATAAGTGTCAATTAAATATAGACGAGAAGGGAAAAAAACGGTGAAAAGAGAAATGAAATTATAAAATAGAACATTAGTTTATCGTTAGCGTGAGTAGAGTTCTATTGTCCACTTGCAGCTGGAGGGGGCATCGACATTGGTCGGCCCAACATGCGGTCAATAAGGCTGCGTCGACGGGTATGGCCACGCGGAGGCGGCATTGAGGGCGTCTTAGCGTCGTCCAGCGGCGCAGACTCGAACGACATTCGGCTCGGCGAGCCACACGGGATCCCCAGGCTCGTGATGGGGCTCTGTTGATGGTGCGCATGCATCGGTGCTCGTGACGTGGTCGATACGTAGGAATCGGGCCGCGTGTGCACTGATCGCGTGTGCGAATTGACAGATTTCGAGCGCTGGAGGTTCGCATGACGTGAGTTCATACTAGAGGAATCGTCCGTGGAACCGCTGTCGTCCTGCTCTTCGTCCTCTTCTTCAAGCACGGGACCAATGTAGGAGCCCGAAGTAGTCTTGGAGAACGGTGAGTCAAGACCAGCGGGCAGCGACTCACTCCGACGGTGCGAAAATGAGCAACTGAGTGCTTCGTCAAGATCAATTGACGGTGGCTGCGGCTCCATTGTGTCGTATAAATCAGACGGGCTCAACGCCGGGCTGGAAAACTTAGGCGGAAGCGGCATGGGCGGCGTCACGTACGCACTAGGTGGTAGCTCTTGGCTTACCTCCGCCGATTCCGGCTGAAGATTAGGTATTTGGGGAGATGCTGATTTGACGGAGCGATCGTCTGTCCGCAGCACAGACTCTGGGCGCGAGAGGCTCGAGTTCTGGTTAGAAGAGTGTGTTTGGCTCTGCGGTTGCGATTGTGACTGTGAATCTTTGGAGCTCCACTTGAACATGCGGGCAAGCGAGCGGCGACGTGAATGGTGTTTCCGCTCGCCGTCCTTTTTCGACTTGATCGACGCATGCGAGTGTGCTGGAGAAGGTGAGCTCCGAGGCGACGCCGCGTCATTGGGCGGTGTCAATGGGTGTGGCTGTTGTTGCATAGGCATTTGCATTTGCATTTGCGCTTGCGTCTGCGGTTGAGGCAGCCTTTCAGCTGATTGTGGTTGCAACGACGGCGCTGGCGAGCCAGAGGTAGCAATATGACCCGGGGCACCAAGCGGCGTCACCTGCTGGCGGCGCCATGGACTGCGATGCGGGCTCACGGGCTCAATGAACATGACACGATTGCCAGATTGTGTGCGCTGGACGCCGTTCAAATTGAGGGAGGAATTGCTTTCGCTCGCGCCATAATTCTGCCACAATGGGTTCATTGCTGGGCTCGGAGGATACGGCGACTTTGACGGCGACTCTGACGATCGCATATACTGTGACAGCACACTTGGCGTGGGAGCCGAAGTGCCGAATGCAGCAATTGGCGGTGCTGAGCCCGTGATGGCAGACAAATCTTGGGTACTCAAGTCTTCAGACATGGCCGCGGAGCGCCGATGCATATGGGTACGCCTTCGTGGGCCGTTCGACTCGGGTTCTGCAAACCCAGGACTCAGCATGTAGCCACCAGCGCTCTTTGGGCGCGGGCGAGCCGGTGAGCCAAGCCCCTGAGGAATGCTGTTTGGCGGCGGCGGAGTCGCCATGGGGAAACTAAAGTTTGGGTTAATTTCGGCCATTTGTGAATTAGAGGTAATGAGCGTGTGCAACACAAACTAATTTGGAGGTGAGGAGGGGGGTAATGAGCGTACAGGGTCGGAGAATCAGGGGTAGGGTGAACAGAATCCAAACAATTTGGACACTAGCAGACTCAGAGTACCGCTCGAATAGAAAACCACAAGCTTGGGCTCGAGTTGTAGTTGCTTCTGGTCAGACTGTAGCCTGGTTCAGGCTCTGGCTCAGGCACAGGCTCGGTTTGTTTCCGTCGATTACAATCGCCACTCTAGCCGAGGACAAATGTAAAACGGCAACAGATTCGAGGTCAAGCCAGTGTCAGTCTGCTGTCTTCCAGCAGCTAGATTGGTACCCAATCCGGTTCGGTGGTGACCAGGCGGGCCAGTCGTATATACGAGTGTATATATAGCTCAAGCTTTCAGGTGTGGTAGGACGAAAATGGATGCTCACGTCAAAATACTACCTCACTTGCGCGGGCATGGTGACTCAGCCTCCAGCCGCCACGAGAGATAGATCGACGCCCCGAGTTTCCCAAAGCGTGGATTACCTCCCCCTTGCACCCACCGGCCTCTCTATTAATGCTCACCACCTTAGCGAGTGTAACGACCAACATCGTCAATCGGACAAAAGAAAAATTGCTGGGGAAAGCTGTCACCAACGATATTACCCGATGTTCCAATCTTCTTTAAGAGTGATATGCTTTCAAGTTGTTTCCAATTGCGGCTTGCTTTGACAACTGAGCCCTTTCTTTTTTTTTTTTAGAATTAGCTTTTTCTGTTATTTTTGGTCTGCTTGAAAATTAGACTAATCTGCCCCTCCTCGGTGCTCGACTGCACATCGAGCATGGTTCCCCCCCACCCCCTGCCAGGTTTGCATGATGCAACCATAGCTTAGTAGAGTTGAAAAAAAAGTTTAATATACTGTTGTACACGATCCGATCGGGTAAGGTCATTGATAGATGTGATCGATGATTTCGGCTGAAGATCACGTTTCGATCAAATCAATTTCTTGGCACTGATAATGCATAATGGTGATTGCCGATGCTTGTTCGCTTGTAAAACCACGCTCAAGCAGTAAAATTTGATAGATTTAGTTCTGACATCCTTCCTTGCCTAATCCAATGTCAACCCACCACTCAGCGGTCAGATCATGCTGGGGGGTTCCTACTGACGCATGAGATGATGCCACAATTGCCAGGCTGGGTCAGAGTCCCCTGGGTTTTAGTCGTCAGTTTCACCCTGGGAAAGGGTCCAAGCCGAAACCTTGACTTTAGATGGTGGAGTAATTTCAAGGCTGGGCAATAATACTGTTCCAATAAAAGCATGTTCGAGGTCTCTGCAACTGAAGCAATGGATTGAGGGGTTGGCCAGTTTCTATTTGAGGGGCTAAGGGCTGGATCCGGAAGTGCCTCCACCAATCCAATGTGATCATTGTGGCAGCGCGTCTAACTCACCTGTAACTCACCTGTAACTCACCTGTAACTCACCTGTAACTCACCTGTAACTCACCTGTAACTCACCTGTAACTCACCTGTAACTCACCTGTAACTCACCCTGAAGCAATCACATAAAAAAATTCTACATTCAAAAAAGGGAAAAAATAACTGAAACTAAGAATGTCGCTAAGCCTAATCTGTCGACGCAAACGCACACGTCCCGAGGTCGAGCTTCTTGGCGGCTTGAGCACTTGGTGATACATCAAAGTCAAATATATCCATTGGCACTCCAATAGTGGTGCACGAGTTCGGAATGTCGACAATTCCAGCTACATGGCCCTGGACAGGGGCTGTGCTCAGAAGCAGGTAGATTTGGTAGTCATTATAACCAAATCGCCTGAAGTACTCAATAACCCGTAGGCACGTCTGGCGATACGCTATTGTCGTATCCAAGAAGTGCTGCTTGCCCGACTCGTCGACAGAGAATCCTTCGAATGTCAGGTAGCGATTCGGGCCATAATGTGGCTCAACCAAACCAGGTAGGTACATGGGCGACGACATATCCATCGTTTTCATGCCGTCCTTCATCAGTGAGCACTTGAGAGTAATTACACCTGGCATCTCAATTGCGCCACAGAATGAAATTTCACCATCACCTTGAGAGAAGTGCAGATCGCCCACCGAAAGCTTGCCGCCCTTGACGTGTACGGGCAGAAACACTTTCGAGCCTCGAGACAGGTTTTTAATGTCACAATTTCCGCCATGTTCAGGCCGACCAGGAATGGTGCGAGCGCCCTCGCGCGCAACCTGTGCCTGGGTTTCTGGCGAAGCCTTGGTACCAGCAAATGCACCCTTTTCCCAGGGAAGGTGTGCTACTGTCTTTCCTTCGTTCGCCTTGACCAATTGCCCCTCGCGCTCGTTCCACTTGTCAAGAACCTGCTGGCTCGGCGCGGTGCCAATAATGCCAGGGTGCACAATTCCTGGGAACTTGACGCCTGGAATGTGTCTCGATGTGGCATAAATGCCTTCGAAGTCGAAAATTGCCTTGGCTGCTTTGGGGTAGAACTCGTCAAGGAAGCCACCACCGTTTTCTTTGGCGAATACACCACAGTATCCCCACATCTGTTGGGGCAGGGGCTGGACATCGAGAATCTCCACCACAAGTGTGTCACCTGGCTCCGCACCTTCAACATCGATTGGGCCAGAGAGATAATGAATCCGTGATAAGTCACAGTTCTTGATGTCGTCGGCAGAATCGTTATTCTTAATCTGTCCGCCAGTCCAGTCTGAGCATTCTATCTTAAATGCTGTATTCTCTTTTACCGTAGCGTGTGTCGGCACGAGGGGATGCCAGCGATTGTGGATGCCATCCTGGCCTTCCATAGGCTTGTCGAGGTCTACACTTACAAGAGTTGGAATCATTTTTGTTGCACAACCCCTCAACACACAGAACCACCCAATTATATATCTACCGAAACAAACGTCTTATCAGTTGGGGGGTAAGGGTGTCACAGTGACAAATGGCCTGCTTAAGGCTCTCCCTTACCCTGCATGCATGTATATCCAGTCTGAGTCTTCGACGACAGTGCCAAGGCCACTTAAATATATTGGATTGTATCGGATTAGGGCCATAAAACCAAAGGTCTTAACCTCACTTTTTGAGTTTTGCTCTAGACGCTTTAATGGCCCCGATAGCACCATCCCCCGCGGAGCTGTCTCGTGATGCTAATCGAGAACACCTAAGGATTCTCACCGTTTTGTGTCACGTGATGCATAGTGGAGCTCCAACCGTTTTCACCAGCTCGCTCTCTCTCCCTCCCTCTATCATTAGTCACTCCACCCTGGCCATCAGCGAACTCCCAAGCTGGGCCTCTTAGGCAGGCCTGCCACACCGTCTTGTCAAGGGGCCTCCTCGCCAAAGATTGGGCAGCTTCTCAGCGTCTGCATCGGGTCATCAGCTATTCGCGAAAGAAGGCTTAGAGAGCCTTGGGAGCTTACCACACAGCCAAGCACGGCCAAGCGTTGCACAGCACAAGCTCAGCACAGCCAGCACGGCCAGCACGGCCAGCACAGCCAACATAGCTCCACCAAGTTAAATGGCTTCTACCCCGACCCAACCCAACCCAGCCCAGCCACCCATCTCTCTTTAACGTTACCTGGACTTAAACTCCACCTCGAAATTCACAGTTAGCCCACCACAAAAATGTCGCATGCAATTGACCTCAACACAGACGGTCGAGAGCTCAAAAAGCTCTACGATGCCGTTGTTTCCTCGGACCCCGAGGTCACCTGGGCCGTGTTCAAGTACCGTTCCCGCGACACGGTGCTAACTCCCCAGTCCACCGGTGACGGTGACATTGACGAGTTCATCGATGCCTTCGACGAAAACGCTGAGCAGTTCGGCCTCGTACAGGTCGACGTTGACACTGTTAAGAAGATTGTTCTCGTAGCCTGGCTCGGAGACGGCCTCCCCGACAAGTTGCGCACGGGCTTCAGCACCCACACGTCGCGCGTGGCTCGTCTGTTCCCTGCGCATCAGGTACAGCTCACGGCTCACAACCATGATGAGCTCACGCCTCGGGAAATCCTATCAAAGGTCGGCGGCTCGTCCAAGTATGCTGGCAATGGCAAGCCAATTCCGGCCACCAAGCCCAAGTTCGTTGCTGCTAAGGAGGGCGCCAACGAGGATGACTGGGGCGACGCCAAGGCGGTCGAGGAACGCGAAGAGATTGGTATTCGCTCAAACAAGACCACCTACAAACCTACCAAGGCCGACGTTGGCTCCTCCAAGTCGCGATCATCACGACGTGACGAAGAGGACAGCGAGGAAGAGGAGCAAGAAAAGGGTGGCATCCAGGGCCTTGATTCAAGCTCTTCCTACAAGCCAGTAGGAAAGATTGACCTTAAGGCGATCCGAGAGGCCGGCAAAAAGGATAAGTTCGCCGATGCTCGCATCGAGCGCATTGAGAGCTCATACAAGCCCGTGGGCAAGGTCGATCTCGCTGCCATTCGTGCTGAAGCCCGTAAAGAGGAACAGCGCAAGATCAAGGCTGAGGGTTCTGCTGGCACCCTCGAGTCTGTACGTGGCGAAGAAAAGACTGTGAACAAGGAGGCCTACAAGACAAGCTACCGCCCCGACAAGGAAGAAGAGCCTGAGTACCAGTCGCTTGCCGACAGAATGAAGGCTTACAAGGACCAAGTCAATGCTGCCAAACCCCAGTTCGACAACGATCGTGCCACTTCACGTGTATCTAACACCGCATCCAAGTTCGGCGGCGGTGCCAAGAAGCTTCCACCCCACCTCGCCGCTGGTGCAGTTGAGACTAAGGCTCCATCACTCTCTCACGCCCAGGAGGCATTCAAAGACTACGGCAGCAAGGGCGGCCTCACTCCTGCCCAGCTCTGGGCTGAGAAGCATGGCAAGTACAAGGTCGAGGATTCTAACGAGCCTCCTGTCGACGGTGCCGCTGTTGAGCAGGAAGAGTTCGAGGAAGAGCCCCAAATCCAGCGTCTCACAGTTGACAAGAAGCGTCATGAGGAAGAAGAGGAGGAGAAGGAGGAGTCTGAAGTCGCCTTCAAGGACCTCACCAAGAAGTTCGCTGGCCCCTCGAAGACGACATCGTCGTCCTCTCGCTCCGTACCTGCCCCTCCTGCTGAAGATGAGGACGATGACGTGCCCACGCCCAGCCTTCCAAAACGACAGGTTAAGGAAGAGGTCGTTGTTGAGGATGACGACGAGGGAATTGTCGCCATTGCCGAGGAGGAGTACGAGGAAGACCCCAACGAGGATAACGAGATTTCCATCAAGGTCGGCGAGCGCATCACCCACATCGACAAGGTCGACGTCAACTGGTGGGTCGGCCGCAATGCCGCCGGCAAGACGGGTATGTTCCCTGCCGAGTACGTCCGCATCGAGTCAGCCTCCAAGTCCGAGCCAAAGGGCCGCGTGGAGACTGTCAAGGACGATGATGAGTCCAAGACCGCTATTGCTACCTTTGAGTACACTGCCGATGATGAAGACGAGCTCTCGTTCGATAAGGGCGATTTGATCACCAACGTCACTTTCCCTGACAAGGACTGGTGGTCTGGTGAATTCAACGGCAAGGTTGGCCTTTTCCCTGCTGCCTATGTTGAGCTCAACTGAATCTAACTGTCCATCCCTGCATAATCATGGCTTCAAAAGTAGCCATAGAAAGGTTTGTTTTTTTAAATAAAAAAAGAATTAAAATGCTACAGGCTAAATTAACTGAGCACTTGTTCCCTGTACGTATTTTGTATGGGTTTCTTTCATCTCCGCCGAGAAGTATTCAACCAGCTTACCGCCCTCACGACGACGTTGTCGTCGGTCGATAATCTCGGCATGCGTGTGCATGCGGTTGAACCACACGGCATACTTTGACCACGGCAGCTGGTTTAGGTTTTCTGCTTGCGACTTGACATGGCTATCCACGTCCAGTTCTGACCATGCCGTCACAATGCTCTTTCGTCGCTCTCCTGGAGCACCAAAGTCGTCGAGTGTATCTTCCATCACCGTTTCTGCTGCATCCATTGCCATAGTCGACAATTTGCTTGGTCTGGCTCTCCCTGCCGGTCCATAAATAAGTTTTCGTCCCCAAGACCACACAGTTGCAAATGACAACAATCCCAGAATGATCACAATGAAGAAAGGCGACAAGCTGATGAGCACCACTCGCTCGAATTTGTCGTCTGCTTCCTGCCATGCTGATGGTTTTGGCTCCACCTCATCCATTGATGCTTCAGACGTCTTCTCGAGATCGACTATACCATTGATAGGATCACGCACTATGCAGCTGCAAAATTCGCTGTTACTGAACGGATTCTTCGTGGTGATATAAGAAGTCCAGAATGGAACGGTCCGATCAGAAACAGTATTTGCAAATAACAGCAGCCTTGAGAACCGTTTCAAGCCACCATAGAAACATTGGTCAGGGTCAGCCATATCCGCAAGAACTGCCGTATGTCCAAACAGATCTCGGCCAGTGCGTCCAAACAGGTGAGAGCCACAGAAATTGAGCACTTTGGCTAGTGAACCCTTTCCAGCGAAGCGATTGCCCAAATGCGGACTAGCAAATGTGGCAAACAGCACTGGCTCAATCCCGCCTGGGCCCAGCAAGTGATCGTCCTCAAGCATGCCGACCACATACCGCCCAATAAGACCACCAAGAGAGTACCCAATGACTGACAAGTGAGTCACGGGTGTTTTTGAAGAGTCAATTGTGTGGATCAGCTCTTCATAGTACCTGTGAGCACCGTCCTTTACACCATCGAAGGTCTGCAATGCTGAATTCGCTTTCCCGACGTAGACCTCGACGTCTTCATTATCAACAAATGCATCATTTAGGGCCGTAGCCATTGCATCAAGATGTTTTGGGCTACCTGCCAGGCCGTGTATGAGGAATATCAAATGCATGCTATCACTGGGTGGCAAGGCTGCTATCTGCAAAGTTGGTGATAGTTTCCCAGGGTTTGGCGTCCTGGCCACCATTTGGTAATCGCTCGGTCCGGGGTTCTGGTCAGTCTGTTCAAGCTTAATTTATCTATTTGGAGTTTAATACTTGGTTTTCCAAAGTTGGCGTGAGCTTGAAAGCGCGATTCCTCATGCTATAGTCAGTTATTGTGGGTGGTCATTTGTCGAAAAAGATAGGGAGTGCCTAGCTGTTTCACGGGCTGTCGTGGACAACTTATATTAGTCTCATAGGTTAAATCATGACCTAATAAATTTTCAATCGGACAAATATACACGCATCGCGTCTCACGCGTCGTTGTTTCAGCCATGGGGAACCGTGATTTTTTGAAGATGAAGGCCCCTGCCGGCTATAAGGCGGGAATTGGGCGAGGAGCCACTCCATTTGGCTCGACATCCTCGCTCAAACGGGCTGCACCGGCCTCTGATGACGCTGACGAGGGCCAGTTTGATGATGCACCTGTCGCAGACGATCGCGGACTGCTCTCTGGTAAAGTTTCACGCGATGATGTGGCTGCAGAAAAGATTTGGCAAGGCATTGAGTCCCGGCGACATCGAAGAAAGCAGGAGTCAGCCCCTCAGGTGTCTATGACCACAGCTGCTAAAGAGTTCGCCGATTTGAAAGGGAGCCTGGCCGCGGTAAGTGATGATGCGTGGCTCGCCCTTCCGGAGGCTTCAGATATGACTCGAAAAAATAAACGACTAAGGGAGGAGGAGCGTGAAACTCGGCGCACGTATGCGCTTCCTGACTCCATGCTGCTTGGAGACGACGAGAAGGCCAATACTGCCGTCAATGTCGAGAGAATGAGACCAGTTCTAGAGCAGCTCGTCAGGGTCGAGCCTCAGAACCCACACGGATGGATCAGTTTAGCAAATTTGGAGAACGATGCTATGCGTCCCCGACACGCCAAAGCTGTCATTAACAAAGGCTGTCAAAAGTGCCCTGATGCGCCTGAGGTCTGGCTGGAAAGTATCAAGCTCCACTCCAATCGACCAGCTGAAGCTCGATCAATTGCTGCGCGAGCCTTATGCATTAATCCGAAAAGCCGTGAACTGTGGGATCGCGCTGTCGAACTCGAAACTGATTCCACTTCAAAATTGCAGGTGGTGCACAAGGCACTAGAAAACCTTCCCAGCGACGGCGAATTTTGGGCACTTGCCTCCGATCTTGAAGTCGAGGAAGCAGATAAAAAGGCTGTGCTGGACATGGCCGTGGAGCTGTGCCCAAGCTCCGCCAATCTGTGGACTCGGCTTGTAGCCTTATCAAAGGACAAACCACCAGTCGTTGAAAAGGCTCTGGCAGCCACATCTATTGATGGTGAACACCTCGACCACAGTCTGCTATACCTTGGCCTGCGGTGGACGACCGATCCCAGTAGACTCAAAGAGCTTGCAGAGTTTGCAGCAGACGTGACCCGCGATGATCGTAGTCAATGGCTCGCAGATATCGCATCATTGAATGAAAACGAGACAGCGACACTGGCATTGGTAGAAGCTCTCCACCTGGGACCCAATGACCTCGATCAATTCTTCAATCTCGCCCAGAACGAGCAGCAGGTCCTGCTCGATCACATTCCCCAAAATGAAACTATTTACTTGCGCTTGACCGAAGGCCGAAGTCCTTATTTAAAAACTCTTCTCCAGGAAGCAGTGACGCGATTTCCGCGGAACTTCGAACTTTGGGCACGTTACATCAAAAATACAAGTGTAGACGAAGCGCTCAAAAAATTATCAGCACACAAAAATAATCCAGAATTAATGGTTCTGGCTTCCTCAATCGACCCAGACCCTGAAGCAGTGCTCGCAGAGGCCTGCAACCTCCATCCCATGAATGCTCGCGTGTGGTACAAGTTCATTCATCGCCTTCGCGTAAATAAAAAAGAGTCAACGGCTTTGGACGCGATAGAAGTTGGGTCAATATGCAACAAATCGAGTGCGAAACTCCATCTTCAACGCTACCAGCTAGGAGATCCACACAAGGCTGCTCTGGAGCTTGTGAGCGACGCGGATCCTCTAAAGCCTGCTTTATGGCTTGAGGTGGTCCATGCCTCCAATGAGAAAATTCAGCAACGTGCGATACTGTCACGGGCTCTTAAAGCTCTGCCCAAAAGTGAACTTCTCTGGCTGCATCGATTGCGACTGGAGCCGCGAGGTAGCCCAAATGCCACCTCTTTAATAGCACAAGCTCTTCAAGAATGCCCACACTCTGGCATTCTGTGGTACGAAGACGTTTTGAATACTCCTTCTGCTCAGCGGAAGCGTCGGTTAGCAGACGCGATCGCAGCCACACAAGGGGCTGCACAAGTCCTGTTGGCGGCAGCGTTGCATTGTTACGCGACCGACAAAAAAATTCAGGGCGATCAATTCATGCAAAGAGCTCTTGAAAAGGATAAAGACGATGGCGATATCTGGATGTGGGCTTATCGATTTGGCATTGTTAAAGATACTCAAACTATGCCGCATCATGGCATCGAGTGGCCGTCAATCTTCAAGGCCCCAAAAAATGCTGAGCAGCTAGACAAAGATTGGACACTGCTGATTCCCCGATCCGTACAGAATCCTTTCCGTGATTAACTTAATTAATTAAACTATGAATAGTTTTTGGTTTTCTAGATGCCAGATCCAGACGCTTCGCGGTACCATCGCACAGTGTGATCGGCACCACCAGTCACAACGCCAGCGCGTGACCCACCAATGATAGGAGTACTTGGAGTCACAAAAGCTCCACAGAACAATGGCGAAGGCGAGTCGGAGATGGTGAAAATGACCTGCCGTGACTCCATTTCCCAGATCTTTGCTGTGCCATCAATAGCAACTGACAGTAGATTCTCGCCGGTTGGAGACCAGTCCACGCAGTAGACAGCTGCAGTATGTGCCTCGAGAGTACCTACAAAGTTGCCTCCGTTCAACGTGAATAGTGCGACTGTATTCTCGCCTGTGACTGCAAGGAGGTTGCCCGAGGGACTAAACCGCACTGACCGTGGCGATTTGGCAGGGCTGGAAAGCGTGTATGCAACTCTATTTGTCTTTGTGCTGAACACTCTTACTTTTCCCGACTCGTAGCCCACGGCCACAAAACCTGCATCAGGGCTGAGGTCCACGCATGTGCATGGCGATGTCTCAGTGGATGAGGGGGCCTCCAAGACAGCCTTCACAGCATTCTCCTCGAGGTCCACAAGCGTGACTGCACCTTTAAGGGATGCAATAGCTGCAAACGGTTTTGAGCCTGCTCGAGGAAGCGCACATGCCCACGCCCCAGAGATCGATTTGAGACCGTCAATTTCGAGCTGTTTGAGCTCTTTCAGGTCCCAAGCGAGTACTTTACCGTCGAACGCAACAGCAACAAGGTATGACCCGTTGCGATCCACGGCAATGTGATGAATTCCAGCAACTATAGGCTCTCGCGTGAGAACCTCAGCGGTGGGCTCAATCTCAGCGTTATTCCACAACGAAATCGAACCATCTCCAGACGCAGCCACTGTAAACTTGTCGCACGTTGCGACAGCATATACGTCGCTCGTATGTGCGCTATCCACGGAAAGCGTCGCGATATACGGAGTCGACATCTTCACACTATCCACCAGCTAAATCGCGACCATGTGATGTAAGCATCCATTTATATATTGATATGGGGATCTGTCTGTTTGTGTATGTACAAGTAAAAGGAGGATAAAAATTTAGGATCCGTGGTTCGTAACATTGTCATTAGAAGGAGTCTCGTCGAATTCCGATTTGCCGAGCTTCTCTCTGAGCTCTCGGGCCTGCTCACGCTTCTTCTGAGCATCAGCGTCGATCCGCTCGAGCTCCTCAATCCACAGCTTTTCACGCGCCTTGGCGATTTCGCGGAGCTTCTCATCACGCGATTTCTCCTTCTTTCTTTCGTCGCCATAGTACAGAGCACCTCCAATCAATGCGGCGACAGTGAGGCCTTGGAAACCGACACGCCAGTAGAACATGCGGTTAGCCAATCTAGCATTGCCCTGTCTCAAGGCTTTGCCAGCGAGAAACAGGGCACCGCAGGTCAAAGCAGCCCCGATTGGCACCAGCGGCTGTTGCTTGGACTTGCGCACTAGCTTCTCTAGCACCGTCTCGCGCGGCTCTTGAGCCGCTGGCACGCTGCTCGGTAGTTGTCTTGTCATGAGCTTGTGATGTTAAATGGCTCTGCGTTACTGAGTTAATTGATAGCGAATAGTCACCGCAAGCGGGAAAAGGCTGGGATTTTTATAATCAGCTGGTAGAATTTATTCAGCTGGGCTGGCCAGGGCCCTGAATTGACATGAACAGGCGTGGGCGGACTAGACGATTCGCCTTAAGAAGTTGTTTATGGAATTCAATTTTATATTGTTATATTTATTCAATGATATGTTGTAAAAGTAGGCAGTTATTAGCTATGGACCTTGACCTTTATGCGAGGCTACAACTGAAATGGTTGATCAATCTTCACCGCGAACAAAATCTACCATTGCAGTACCAACCTTCTTAGGATTCAAAGAAAAGTGCCTCTTCTCGCTGTCCTCATCCTTGTAGTACATGCGGCCCTTATCAAGGTCAACTTTGTCGAGCTTGACGTAAAAGGGACCACGGTAGTAGATTTTGGCACACACGTACCATACAACAATTAGCACGACCGAAATATAGGTTGCAAAGAAGTTCCGTGCTGTAGTTTTCCCGCCTAGTGGCCATATGGAAAGGTAGAACTGGGAAATGTATAGCAGAATGCAGATTGTGAGGCCATAGATGGAACCCCAGATTCCCAGGTACGACTTCCACGGGAGCTCGGATAGTTCGCGGCCCTGGTGTTTCCACGCAAACCTGAATCTGAGGTGGCATATAAAGATGGTCGCCCACACAAACAGCACGCTCAGCGAACAGAGACTTGAGAACCATTCGAATACTGTTGCGCCAGACTGGGACACATTCAAATAGCACAGTCCACCACCCACAGCGAAAGTAAGAATGAGACCTGGCCACGGACGTCCAGCCCTGTCGACCTTGCCCAGGAACTTGGGCGCCATTCCCATTTGGCTCATGCCAATTAGTTGGCGAGAGCCACCATAGGCCTGGGCACTGCCGCTGGACACTGTACTGAGAAGGATGATGGCGTTCATTGCATGAGCAAGACCTGGAAGGCCGCCATTACGGTAAGAAATAACAAAGGGAGAGGCATTGGTGCCCGTTCCACCAAACAGGTTGGGATCATCAGGTCGGACAGAGATGGTCACCATCAACGATCCAATGATATAAAACAGCCCAAGACGTAGCCAGATCGAGTTGACTGCAGGTGGGACTGCCCTGCGAGGATTCTTTGCCTCTGGAGCGACAAGACCAGTGAGTTCAGATCCGACCATGGCAAAGATACACGTAGACATGACTGACAAGAAGCCCTTGAATCCATGGGGGAAGGGGTTCGTGCGCCAATAGTGGAAACCAATGTGCTGTTGCACTGCCATGATAATACAAGCAATAATCACCACAAAGATCCACAAAAACTTGATTGTACTCATTACCATCTCGACTTCGCCAAACACGATCACGGGCATGCAGTTGATAAGAACAATCACCACCAAAAATATACTTAGCCAGCCAGCTGTAGGCACTTTATGAGTCCAGAATTTCATCACCGTAGCGCATCCTTGTAATTCATTGGCCATAGTGACGCTGTATGAAAACCAGTAGGTGAAGCACAGGGTGCTCGCCCAAGCCGGATCGATAAACTTGACACTCCATTGCGCGAACGGTGAGGGTACAGGGTACAAGATCGCGATTTCTCCAATTGCCTGGTTCAGGGTCCAAGCTACAGATGATGCAAGCACATAACCAAGGAAGATACCTGCTGGACCACCGCTTCGCAAAGATGTTCCAGCACCGAGCCAGAGGCCCATACCAATACTTGTGCCAATACTTATCATTACAAGGTGTCTGGCGGTTAAAGTGCGAGCTAGACCTTGTGAAGCAATAATGTCTTCATTGGTCGAGTCGATTTCACCGATTTCGGTGATGATACCCACCTTTTCATCCGGCTTCTCGTCTACTGGGTAATCTGAACGCATTGTGTTAGCTCGATTGATTCTGGCTCTATTCTGTTGGCTACCTTTTTATGTTTTTACTTTATAGACATGGGGGAATCATATCTGGTCTGGATCGTTTTGATTATCATGCAAGTGCCCCTGCAGGCCTAATCTATGACGATCACGCATTATGTACGGAACACTTTCCTCTTGCAGACTGTCATATCCACGCTGCAGACTCAGCAGCAGGGCGAGCACTTCGTTTTAGACGGAAAATATCACTGCTAGTTCTTCCGCGTGCACACAGAACTAGGGGACCTTACGGTACCTTCGCGATAAGTGGTTTGGAGCTCAACATAGTAAAAACTGATATTAGACCCACAATCGAACACATTCTTATCTAAATAGCCGCTATCTCTGCTACAACCAGAAAAAAATGGACGATCAAATAAGCGCCGATCCTATTGTATCTATCCAAAAGGGGGGGCCAGCTGATAAGGAGTCTGCATGCTTTAGCGAAAACTGTGGGGCGATAGGCTAGCAGTATTCGGCGATAGGCCGCGGGAACATGTCAGGGCGTAACTATGTGAGCGTAAACCCCGATTTCGCTCCAAATTTCAGGGTTAGCTCGGGACTTTTGTAGTTTAAGTTAAGGTACAGAGATCAAACACTACAGATGAAATATATGCTCTCTAGTTAATAGAGCCATTAGTTTTGAGGAACTCAACGAACTCCTTGTAGGCACGATCAAGATCATCGTTCACAATGACGACGTCGTAGGCACCCTCCTCTTTGCTGTAGTCCATCTCAGAAGCAGAATGGGACAAGCGGGTCTCAAGGCTCTCAGGAGACTCGGTGCCACGCCCAGTGAGTCTGGCCCTTAGCTCCTCCAGACTTGGTGGGGCCACGAACACAAACTTGGGATCAAGGCTTGTTTTCTTGACCGACTTGACGCCCTGCATATCGATATCAAGAATGCAGGTGCCGCCTTGGTTCATAATGTCCTCGACAGCCTTGATGGAGGTGCCGTAGTAGTTTCCACCGAATTTGGCCCACTCAATGAACTTGCTGCCATCAATCAGAGTCTGGAACTCAGGAACAGTGACAAAGTGGTAGTGGACGCCATTGGTCTCGCCCTCGCGTGGCTGACGCGTGGTGTGCGACACGCTGAAGAAAAACTTGCCAGGATGGTCATTCATGACGCGTTTAAGCAGAGTCGACTTTCCGGCGCCGCTAGGGCCACTCAACACAACAGGGCGAGGCATCTTTATTTTTTTGGTAACCGGGTCGTTTTTTTCAGTGGTTATTATTATGATGGCCTTTAATTGTTATGCCTGGCTGCATCCCTGACAAGCGTGGTAATCGTCACTGAGTTCGGCTCCTGATTCACGTGACTAAGTTCTAATGGGACGATGGGGGGAATCCACCCAGCATGAAACCCGAAATGTGGGGACAACTGCCAAAAGCAACCTAGCGCAAAGTTCAGTGGCGAAACAAGCAGGATAAAAGTTTGTTAATGCTCGCATGAAATCTCGACATTGGAAAGCGGTAACCAATCGCATGAAGCCAAACCCCTGCCTCCTTTCGTTCCCCCCACACACGCCATCTCTCCTGAACTGTCATATAAATGAGCTTACATGTGCGGTTATATATCTCTCTCTAATCGAAGACTCCAAGCGTGGATCCAAGTTATCCGCAACCTAACACTTCCCTTGTTTCACCTGGTGCACTGTCCTCTGTAATGTCGCTAGTGGTATCAATTCCTACAGTACGGGCCGGAAACCCTGCGCAGTACCGCATTGTAGTGTCTCTTGGTCAGGATGTGAGCTACGAAATTGAGCATCGGTACAGTGACTTCCTCAAACTCGCCGAAGATGCCAAGGCGGAGCTGGGAGAGCCAGTGCCAGTGCCGCCGCCGTCAAAGCCGAGTGCGTGGCGGTCGTGGCGCGGAAATAGCAGCCAATCAGAGCAATTGCTAGAGAGCAGACGCGTTGAGCTTGAGGCGATGTTGCGAGCTCTAGTTCGTGCGCCGGAGTTCTCCGATAGTCTTGCATTGTCGCGATTTCTCGACTTGAGTCGACGCAAGCAGCCACGGGCCGATTCTGACCCTGCTGCTGCCAGGGACTGGCTTCAGACAACGACGGAGATCTCCCGGCTGGTTTCTGAGGCCAAGTCGTCGTTATCGCAGTCGGCAGCACAGCGTAGCCAGGTCTCACGGCCAAAGTGTGTGCGGGCCAAGGCCCTAATCGGCCAATTGCAGCGGGGGCTCGATAATCAAAAGACTGCGATTGGCTCGGGTGAGCGGCAGCGGCGACAGCAACAGCTCGACCACTGGCTGTACCAGCTCCAGACCATTGAGCAGGGACTAGTACAAACATCGGATGTACCTGGTGGTACTGGATATGATTCCGGCGATTCTGTTCCTCGTGGTAGTGCTGCTGGGATGGCGAATGAAGCCATGGCACTATTTGGCCATAATCGGGCGTCTGGCCCGCGTGAAGGCAGAGCACTGGGCTCGGTGCTTCCTGAGACGGAAAAGACCCGTGAGCTCAATAATACGGGCCTGCTCAGTGTACAGAAGGATGTTGTTGCTGCACAAGATAGTCAAATAGAGGATCTCCGGGTGGCCATCAACCGGCAGAAGGAGCTGGGTCTTGCCATCAATGACGAGCTGGCCAAGCACACGCAGCTACTCGATGAGCTCGACGATGATGTGCACCGCGTGAACGCCCGGCTAAATGAGGCGAAGCGCAAGACGGCCCGCCTGCATTAAGTTAATTTTATGATACATATTTATTTCACATCTGAGAAGATCGCCTGGATTGATGATTTAGGGAAAGTGACGTCACGGGGTCCCGTTTGGTGGTATAGTAGTGATACTTAAAATTTAGGCAGTTCGCTTTGGGTGTGCTTTTAGTCTTGTCCGATCTCGGCTGCGACTGATAACAGCCCGACCTAATCGAGCCAAGATTTAGTGCTTGTTAGTGCTTGTTTAAGGTTTGGAGCTCGTGGCCGCTTCAGGGACGACTCGCGAGTTCGACCGTACGGGCTTCTCTAACAAGTTGAACCGGGCCGAGACAAAGTCAATGGAATATAAATTTGTACTACAAGAAGAGGCATTATCACTGTGCATAATTTACACGTGGCCCTCTAACGGGTGTTCAATCTCTGCCTACCTGCCTGCCCCGCGTCTCGTCTCCGCATTGTGACTTCTTAAGCGACATATACATTTGATCACGTGACTCACTCTGCTACTTTTGAACGCACATGACGGAGAGAGAAAGAACAGAAGAAGCTGGTTCTGTATGGGGCGTGTGCATAATCGCCCATGCTTCCCAGGTTTCGAGAAACGGTCCGCTTCGCATTGACATGTGAAACCACTTTGGAAGTCTCCAATTGAATACCACAACTAAATAAAATAAAATTAAAATCAATTGGAAAATCAACTCGCCTAAATTTCACAAGGCGGGGTCGAAATGCTTGGCATCGTTTGTCATGGCCATGCTCACATTCAGTTTCCCCTGGTCCTACTGACGGTGCTGGTCACCGTTTGACGAATGCGGAGAGGGGAAATGCCCGAATGGAGCTTAGTCCTATATCCAGTTTAGGCATCATCTCCTGGCACAAAGACCTGTGAATTTCGCCATACCTTACAACTGTTCACTCTAGCTAAGAATCAAAGTTACTAAGGCGGCCCGACATCATATAGTAGCGATCAAGGGGGAACCGACGATCACTGTGCACAGAGACATATGGGAACAGGCCCATCAAAGGGGAGGAAGGGTTGGCAAATGGCTGGTGATGATGTGGAGAGGCATCAAATATGGAGAGTGAAGACCTGATCTGCAAGAACAAATCCAAGAAGAACAAGAAGAACAAAAGTTGGACCCTGACTTGGGAGCCTCACTGATGGGCCGGAATTAACCGGACTTTCCCGGGTATGTTCTATATTGTGTTTCACGGATTCAATCCTTCACCACCAAGTCGGCATGTGCTTCTTTGGTTCTGTTCCCCACTAAACCCTTAGGCTTTAGAATAGCCCTACAAAAGCCTCCCCCAGAACGCGTTCACTGTCAGCCATCCTGCATGAGCCCTTACCCTGTGACCAAAGTCGCTCAGATTATTTTGCGGGGTAACCACAGCGATAGGGTTGGCAATGGCAGGCATAGCAGTGGTCCGAATCGTCCCGCATGCGATAACAGGCTCCAGCTCGTGAGGGGTTTTGAAATGCCCAGTGACGGGTATATAAACGGCTCCCACAAGACTAGTCTCTTCCCAGACACTTTTCCATTTCACAAGGATTTAATTCCCCGTGTGTTCGCATCTATCTTTATCCCACTCGGAAACCATTGAATCCTAATTGTGCTACTTTGCAGTTCACCTGATTGGATTTCTACATTTTTCGTGTCCTCTTTCTTCTTCCTACGTTTTTTTTAGCATACCCTGCCTCCGCTCCAAGCCCGAAAGTTTGGTGCATCACGTGAAAGTTGCAGCCTTGAAAGCCTTGACTATCCACAACCCTTGAACTCAACCCCTCTTCGAGCTCAATACCCCGCTTATCCCGTGCATTAACGCCCTGTCTTACCCGTTGACTGCATAATCCTAATAAGTAGCGAAGATGTCCCAGACTTCAACTACCGCTACATCCACGTCCTCAGTGAACAGCACTAAAATGGGCTCCCAGACTAACCTCGTAAATGGCGTTGCCCCTGGCCACCGTGGTAACCTCACGACTGAGCAGAAGTACAAGCTCAAGGAGGCCTACCTCGCAGTAATGATCACCCTTGGTGTCGCACCTAAGGGCACTAAAGTTGCCGGCAAGGCTCCTGAAGTCGAGGTCAAGAAAGGTCGCCTTGGTTTCAGCCGCACCGAGATCGTTCCCGAGGACCAGCTCGAAGATGCCATTGGCACCTTCACTAAAACCCTCAAGGGCCTCGACCCTACCCTGGTCAACAAGCAGATTGCCAGCGTCAAGCGTGGCGACCACCCCGATCAGCTTATTCTCCGCTTCCTGCGTGCCCGTAAGTGGGACGTGCCCAAGGCCCTGATCCAGATGGGCGATACCCTGCACTGGCGTTTGACCACTGGCCACGTCGATCTTCTGCTCGAGCGCGGTGAGAAGTACTACATTGATACTGAGCCCAATGAGAAATACATCAACCTTTACAAGAAGGGTATGTCCGTGGTCCACGGTGCCGACAAGGCCGAGCGTCCCATTGTGATCATTTCCGTCCGCAAGCACAACCCTCGTGCCCAGACTGAGCTCGACATGGAACGTTACACCGTTAGCGCCATTGAGGCCGCCCGCATGTGCCTCCACGGTACCGTTGAGACCTCCGCCGTCATCTTCGACATGACCGGCTTCTCCCTTGCCAACATGGACTACAGCACCGTGCGTTTCCTCATCAAGTGCTTCGAGGCTCACTACCCCGAGAGTCTTGGTTACCTCTATATTCACAATGCTCCTTGGGTGTTCGGTAGCGTATGGAACATCATCAAGGGCTGGATCGACCCTGTTGTTGCCAGCAAGATTCACTTCACCAAGGGACCTGATGATCTTCTCAAGACCATTGACTCCGACCAGCTCCCCGTCGCCCTTGGCGGTACCTCCAAGTTCGAGTACGAGTACATTCCTCCCAAGGCTGGTGAGGATGTTTTGCTCGATGACACTGCCACTCGCGAGAAGTTGGTGGCCGAGCGCGAGCAGCTCTACGCCAAGTTTGAGGAGATCACCCTCAAGTGGATCACCACTGATGGCCCCGAGTCCGACAAGTGGGACGCCGAGCGCCAGAAGCTGTCCCAGGAGCTTGTCGATCAGTACTGGAGAACCGACCCCTATGTGCGTGCCCGCACAGTTGCCGACCGCAATGGCAGCATCGAGCAGTTCACCAAGATCCGCGAAAGAGAAAATGCCGAGCGTCTGGCAAAAGCCAAGGCCTAATGGGGTAATATTTTTATTATAGAGAACTACTAGTATGTCCTGAGATTTTTGATTTGATCTGTTCCCGTTTGTGTAGGTTATCTTTTCTATTTACAGAGAATGTTGACGAGCCCGCGGTCAGGTTTGAAAATTACCCGCGAGATTTTAGCCCGATCAACATTCTTTAGTTTGCCCATGCCGTTCTCAAGCAGCGCCGTCACCAGCTCGTCCTGCGAGATCTCTGGCGACGCAAAGAAGCTACCCTGTCGTTTTGAATTGAGCAAGACATTAAATTCCTTCTGGGCAGCTGCTCCAGTCTCGATCACAGCCACCTCGGGCCAGTCTTGACTCGCAATGGTTTTCCAAGGTAGTCCTCGCTGTTGGAGCACCAGCTGCCATGCTTCTTCGGCAGTGACTGGGCAAAGCGGGTACAGAGCTGTGAGCAAAGCGTCAAGAGCCGGGCCACCCAGAGAACACGACTGGAGCTCAATAACCGTTTTTGTGAGTTTCATCAGATCGGAAACAACCGTATTCAGGCTCAATGTACGCTCAAGTGAGTCGGTAATGAGGCCAATGTAGCTCACAACATCTTCGTTCCACATTTCAATTTGAGCTGGCGTCGGTTCAGTAGTGTTCGGAGCATAGCTCGTTGCGAGTGACAGCACCCGCGACAGCCACCGCTTGACACCAACTATCTTGGCGTCATCCCAGTCCAACACATCAGGAACATTCGCAGAGAACATAATATAGCCTCTAGTCGCGTCAGCGCCGTGCTCAGCAATAACCTCGGCCGGGTCAACACCATTGTACTTGGATTTAGACATCTTCTCCATTGATATCACTGCTTTCGTGCCCTTCGCCTTGATGATTCCGTTTTCGTCAACCTCATCCGGCTTAAGGAACTTGCCAGTATCGGGGTCAAGCTGTGTGCGGCCATGAACCATTCCCTGGGTCACGAGGCGCCGGAATGGCTCACCATGCAGATCGCCTCCATCCCACATACCAGCGTCAACGGCAAACTTGGCAATGAATCGTGCATACAAAAGGTGCAGGATAGCATGCTCCACGCCGCCAACATACATGTCCACAGGCATCCACTTTGACGCAAGTGCATGGTCAAACGGGTTGTGAGGGTTATGGGGATCAGTGTATCTGAAATAGTACCAGCTCGAGTCAATAAACGTGTCCATGGTGTCTGGATCGCGGTGGGCATGCTCAGATCCACATTTAGGACAATTGGTAGACATAAACTCCTTGCAGTCAGCGAGCGAACCGCCTTGCCAATGTTCGGGGAGTTTTACCGGGAGCTCTGACTCGGGAACTGGCACGGGTCCACAGTCGTCACAGTGCACAATGGGAATAGGAGTGCCCCAGTATCGCTGGCGAGAGATCAACCAGTCGCGTAGGCGCATGTTTGATTTGCGCTCACCTTTTTTGAGCGACTCAATCTTGTCACAAATATGAGTAGCGCCCTCACTGAGTGTCATTCCTGCTGCACCAGAAAGCTCGTTCAGTTTATGGCTCGTGTGCTTGTCGGTGAATGGCAATTCGACATCGTCGATCACGCTTTGTAGGGGCCCCGGTGAACCATTCAGACCCCAGAATGCGAAATCACGCTCATCATGTGCTGGTACGCCCATTACGACACCGGTTCCATAACTGCCAAGAACGTACGGGGCGACATATACAGGCACCGGCTTACCTGTGAGGGGATTGACGGCCTTCACTTGCTCCAAAAGCTGACCATCCTTAGAGTCTGGCGCATGGACTTTAGCACAAAACTCTGGCGCGTACTTTTGTGATAGGGGATGATCAAGCGACAGGGCAACGTAGCATACTGCGCCAAGAGTCTCTGGCCGTGTTGTGTATGCGGTCACGGGCCCAAAGTCAATGTCGAGTCCGGAACTGAGACCAATCCAATTCGATTGCATAGCCTTGACCTTGTGTGGCCATTGATCTAACATGCCCATGTCTTTTTGGAGATCTTCGGCATACTTGGTGATTCGAAGGAACCACTGCTCGAGTTCGCGGCGTTCAACGACAGCACCGCTACGCCATGACCGGCCCTGGGCATCCACTTGTTCGTTCGCAAGGACGGTCTTGTCTACAGGATCCCAATTGATAGCCGCCTTGGCCCGGTACGCAAGTCCTGCTTCGTACAACTTTAAGAAGATCTGTTGCGTGTGCTTGTAGTAGTCTGGGGAACAGGTCACCACTTCTTTATCCAGGTCAAAGCTTGTCATCATTGCAGCTAGTTGTGCTCGCATCGATTGAATGTTGGACAGAGTCCACTCCTTGGGTTCTATGCCGCGTTCTATGGCTGCATTCTCTGCAGGCAGACCAAATGCATCCCAGCCCATAGGATGCAGCACATCGAATCCTCGAAGTCTCCGGAATCGTGCTAGGGTATCACTGATGGTATAGACTCGGACATGACCCATGTGAAGTTTCCCTGATGGATACGGGAACATCGCGAGCTGGTAGTAAGGGCCTTTTGTGGGATTCTTGGCCTTTTGAGGAGGGAAAGTCGTCCATATTTCACTCCATTTCTCGTCGAGAACCGTAGCCTGTGAGAGCCTCCGCGTAAATAAGGACGTTGCTTGACGGCGACCTGCCCTCATTTTAAACCACCGACGTGCTCAAGCTCTCCGCCTGCTAAAAAGTGCACACACAATACAAGTTGTACCTGAAATTTCAAGCTATCAGAGTCACCACCGGCCGGATATGACTTTATGCGCAAACCCATTTAGGCTCTCTCCCAACATTGGTCCCAAGAGATCATCCGCCGTCTGACTGAGCCTGGTAAATGAGCTCAATTAACGCCTCTCCCAGCCAAAAGATGCCACATAAACGTTACTTCGTACAGCAGTGATTCGCCTCTCTCCCAGTTAAAACGGCTGCTGCTGGCACATACCCAGGCCCAAGCTTAAGCCTGCAGGTAGGGCGCTCCCCCAGCCAGGTTTATCCCTTCTAACCACCCTTCGCTTCGCGCGCGCCTCAGTCCAGTCCAGCCATTGCGACAAGTAGACCCAACGTCAACGCAGCAGTGTTCTGGCAGCTGTGCACGGTTCAATGCTCAAATTAGCCCTCCGATTAATACGGCGTGATTCCACCGACGCAGACACGCCCGATGATGAGATCGTAGACCCAGGCACCGAGGAAATCTATCAGTCTTGGGCACTGTTCATCGTCATATCGCTACTCATTGTGTCGCTATGGGTTTCATATTACCTTCAATCAAAGCGGATCCAAGGTGTACATGAGTCTGTGATGGCGATCTTCGCTGGAATGTTTGTTGGCCTTGTGATCAGGCTTGCGCCGGGACACTCGATCCAACAACATGTCACATTCAGCCACAGTTACTTTTTCAATATATTGCTGCCGCCGATTATATTGAATTCAGGATATGAATTAAATCAAGCGAATTTTTTCCGGAACATCTTTAGTATTCTGGTGTTTGCGTTCGCAGGTACATTCCTTGCAACTATCATCCTTGGCATGCTGGTATGGATATGGACCGCCATTGGCATAGAGGGTATTCATCTCCAGTTTGTCGATGCAATTGCTATGGGAGCAACGTTGAGCGCTACTGACCCCGTGACGATCCTGTCGATCTTCAATACTTATCAAGTGGATCCAAAGCTCTACACGATCATTTTCGGCGAGAGTCTGCTCAATGACGCTGTGTGTATTGTTATCTTCGAGACCGCACAGAAACTCCGGGGTGAGACTATGCATATCAGCTCCCTGTTCAAAGGTATCGGTATTTTCTTGATCACTTTCTGCATTTCCTTGCTTATAGGCACTTTTGCCGGAATCCTAACGGCGCTCATGCTCAAGCACACACGAGTGAGGCGTTATCCCCAGATCGAGTCATGCCTCGTGTTGCTCTTTGCCTACGGAACTTATTTCTTCTCCAATGGATGCCACATGTCCGGAATCGTGTCGCTGTTGTTCTGTGGAATCACTCTGAAACATTATGCCTACTATAACATGTCCCGGCGCACCCAGATGGCTATCAAGTATACCTTCCAGTTGATGGCGCAGCTGTCCGAGAACTTCATTTTCATTTATCTGGGGCTCACGCTTTTCACGCAAGACACGCTTGTGTTCCGTCCGTTGCTGATTATTGTCACTTGCATTGGTATCTGCTTGTCGCGCTACGCGTCCGTGTTCCCCCTTTCACGGTTCATCAATAAGGTTCATGCGTACAGGCATCGCGCCGCGGGGCCAATAGCTCCAGGAGAGGAAGAGATCCCCGAGCAATATCAATTCATGCTCTTTTGGGCTGGCCTAAGAGGAGCAGTGGGTGTAGCGCTCGCGGCCGGCATCGATGGGGATAATGCCAATGCGCTGCGCGCAGCTATCCTTGTGGTGGTAGTACTCACAGTTATAGTATTCGGTGGAACAACGGCTCAAATGCTTGATGTGTTTGGAATTCGCACCGGCGTTGCCCAGGAACAGGACAGTGACGATGAGTTTGACATTGAGGCGGCGAGAGCATCGTCCCGTCGTGCTGGCAGTGGCACTCCACAAGCAGCCGCCATCCCGCCTGGTGGCTATGACATTGATGAAGAAGCATCTGGCCGGTCAACGCCAATGCCTGGCCCATCGAGCGGAGTAGCTCAGACCGTCGATGCAGGCACGCGTTGGTTTAGCGAGCTCGATGCTAAAGTGCTCAAGCCTGTGCTTCTAGATCAAGATCCAAGAGATCCGTATTGAAGGTTTTTAGCTAGAATTGTTCATTAATTTGTCTCTTTGACAACTAAAAAAAAAATTAGGCGGACACAATTTGAAACAGCCACCCACCATCATATTTAGGCCCTTGGCGAGACCTCCGCCTTCCTCCCAAGCACTGTAACGTAAAGAACTGTATCCTGTGTGTGCTGCTATTAAGCTGAGAGCGTCGCGATAATATAAGTAATCTGGGTCACGCGTTTCACCTTTACATTCCTCACCACAACGCGTCTGTTCTGTTCAGTCTTGTATCTGTTTTAGCCGTACATAGCGTGGATTGACGCGTGAAAATGGTGGAAGATGAAGGTGGTGACTCTCTTCGGAGCTATATCCGCAAAATCGAGCTCGAAAACTTCATGAGCCACCGCAAGTTTGAGCTCGAGCTCACTAGCACTCTCAACCTTATTGTTGGTCGAAACGGTAGTGGAAAGAGCTCTGTCCTTACTGCACTCATCGTTGCACTCGGTGGACGCGCTGCCGCCACGTCGCGTAGCAACTCCGTTGCTGACCTTGTGAAGACAGGTGCTGAGGCCGCGTACATCACAATTCACTTTGTGAATTCCCCAGCTAACGCGAGTCTCATGCAAAAGTATGGTGCCGAGTTCAGCATTGAGCGCCGCATCTCCGCTAAAAAGGAGAACGGACAGCTCTTCTGCAGCAATACGTACCGTATCCGAAACGCGGCTGGAAAAGAAATCAGCAGAAGAGCGAAGGACGTGGAGGATATTGCAATCCAATTCGGCATTTTCCCTGACAATCCTCTCGCCATGCTGACCCAGGAGCAGGCCAAGGAGTTTTTGGTAACTGCCTCAGCTGCCAAAAAGTATCAGCGTCTCAAGGCAGCTCTATACCAGCACCACCTCACCCATTACGTACAGGAAGTCGAGGAAACCATGGACTCTAATCGCAAGACAATTGACCAGTGCCTTATGCAGCAAGTCCATATCGAAGCGAACATGGAAAGCCTTGACAAAACCTTGCAGCAAGCGGAGGAATTGGCAAGCCGGGAAGAGTACACGAGAAAACTCAATGCGATTCTCAAATGGAAGAAATGGCAAAAGCAGCGCGCTTGTGTTTCCGATAAGACTGGCACTGTTCAGAGAATTCGTAGAGAGTTGCACCGAATGGAGACTGAGCTGGATCCTAAGAAACGGCTTGAGGAGCTCAGCGCGGAACAAGACGAGATTCAATCCGTTCTGAGCGCCCTAGATGAGACCTTGTCCGGCCACAAATCTCAGAGCGCCGAACTTCAGCAAAAGCTTGAGAAGACCAAGCGCCGGTATCACTTTGTGTGTAGCGAAATTGAGGATGCCAAGAGTGAGCAGTCAACTGCAATGAAATCGCTACGACAGCTCGAAGAGGCTGGCATCGCTGAAAGCCCGGAGGAGGTTGCTAAGAAGAAGCAGGATCTTGAGACAAATCTTCGAAACATTGAGATTTCCCGCGTAAGCATTCAGTCTGAGCTGGAGGAGAATGGCGAACGCGAAACCGAGGTTAGTGCGAAAGCAGAGTCTGTGAAAGAAGAGCTTCAGAATATCAATCGTCGACTTCAGACAGTTCGGCAGGAGATTAAAGATACTGAGATCAAGATTTCTGATGCGAACCGTACGCGTGATCGTCAGGGTCTCCTCCCAAGCGGCTTTCCGCATGAATTCTCGAAACTTGAGAAACTGATCCAACGGACAAAGTGGCGAGGCAGCCCTCCAATCGGCCCACTTGGTCATTATATTGATCTCAGAAGCGAGTTTGGCGACTATTTACCTATGATTCAAATGATTTACACCAATCAGCTCAGTTCTTACTGGGTGCAAACCGCCGAGGATCAGAATACCCTTGCAAGGTTGATGAGGGAGGCCGGAGTCAACAAAGCGCGTACCTACAATCGCGAGCTAGACGACTGGAATTTCCACCAGGTCACGCCCAAAGAGAGTCAGGAATATCACCGTTTACTGGAAGATATCCTCACCTTCCGTTCTGATAATGTTGCCCGGGCCCTAATCGATTCAGCTCACGCGGAAGGCCACGTCATTTTGCGGGATGATAAAGGTAATGTGGCTCAAAAGAGTGAGATGCTGGTCAAGGCTAATAACAGCAAGATCAGAAGTGTTTACGTCGCTTCTATAGGAAATTCCGGTAGCCTCAACTTTGGTGGCTATTCCATATCAGGAAACACTCTGTCTTACAGCAGTGTGGCAGCTTGGAGGGGTGGTCCGCGAATCCATATGGAGTCTGGAGCTGAGGTCAAGAACCTTCAGCATCTTCTCAAAGAACTTAAGTTTGACCGTCAATCCTTGGAGAGTGATCGAGACAGAACAGAGGCTCAATTGAGCGAGCACCGAAGCCTTATGAATCAGCTCCAAGTTGGTAGGGCGAAGAGTCAGAGGCAATTGGAGAGACTTTCCAATGAGGAGCGAAGAATCAAGACCGAATTGAGGCAACTGCCCTCTGCTGAAGATCTCGCCGCTGCTCCCTCCCGCATTGAGGCACAGATTGCTGTTGCGCGACAGAGGTACGAGATGTCCAGTACTGCCCTTGCTACTGCCAGCTCCACTTTGCAGTCAATCCAAGGTCACGTTCAAGCAGCTCAAGACGCGTACGATGAGAACATAGTTTCCACCAACGCTCTGCAAAAACAACGGGTGGACCACCTCAATCATATCGGAAAGATCGGCTCTGAGCTTAGCGATATGGAGAGGTCAAAACGTCTTCTGGCGACTCATATCCAACACAAACGTGAAGCTCTGTCAGATGCTGAGCAAGTTGAGAGCAATGAACTCCAATTACTAGAGAGCGTCAGAGACGTGGCACTTGAGCTCGGCCCGAATCCGGAAGAAACACCTGAAGCTTATGAGAGTGAAGATTTGGAGCTCAGGTCTCGTCAAATCCAACAGAAAATTCTAGATCTGGAGGCACTGCAAGAACGTTCCCAAGTTACACCAGAGCAACTAGAGGAGACAAGAGTAGAGAAAGAGCGCCAGAAATTAGCCTATGCCGCCAACCAAACTACGCTTAAAGTCTGCATGAGAATGGCCGACACTGTGACCCGCTCTCACGAGAAGAGGACCACCGACAGTGCTCGCATGTGGCAGAATGCTAGAAGAGCCATCATTGACAAATTCGGAGAGCTTCTTGCTCAGCGTAGATTCAAAGGTAATCTGGATATCAATGACCATCAAGAGACACTTGAGACTAGTGCTACGCCTGAGCAGAGCGCATCCAGGGCGGCAGCTACTCTGTCAGGTGGCGAGCGGTCTTTTTCACAGATTGCTTTGTTGATCTCGGTCTGGGAAGCAATGCACGCTGGTTTGGTGGCTGTAGATGAGTATGATGTGTTCATGGATAAGGCGAACCGCTCAGTCAGTCTTAATCTCCTCACTGAGTCTGTAAAAGCACACAATATGCAATGCCTGCTCATCACCCCCCAAGACATAGATCTTCAAGCGGTTGACGCTGAGTTCCGCGAGCACATCAAGGTTCACCGGCTCCGCCCCCCTGTTCGAGAACAAACATAGTCTATTTTATAATTTCTAACTCATTCAGCATTATGTACAAGCTTCATTTTTTGCCCTTTTTCTTCTTCTTATTCTTTTTTGTCGCTGTCGGCGGATTGGCGGAACCAGGCGCAGGTACAGAACCCTCGCGTGACGATTCAGATTGCTCTTCAGAACCCTCTGATGGCTTGGGTTCCCCGTTGGTGGCTTCCCCATTCGTACCCAACGAGTCGACTCCGGCTTCTTTGGCTCCTGCCACCCCTGGGACGTTGGCAGCCAACGCTGACGAGTTGTCCGAGTTTTTTTCGGCTGGACTAGCTGCTTTGGCTTTGCCATTTTTCAAAGTGATCTCTTCGTCTGCTTTGCCTCCAGTCTCCTCCTGATCAAGTTTCTCATCAGCCTTTTCATTTGTTGTGTTTTTCTCTGTATCACTCTCTTTATCTGATTCTGCCTCAGACTCTGGCTCAGAGTCTGAAACGTCTTCGCCAAGAGCCTTAAGGCGTAGCTTGTAGGCATTCTTTTGCTCGGAAATATCGTCGAGCAGAATGATGAGTTCATCGAGGTCAGCTTGTTTACTCTCCAACTCTTCCGCGATGTCAGTCTTGACCTCGGCCTGAGGGACCTCCTCAGCCGATTTTTTCGCCTCAGCAAGACGATCGCTCTGTGCCCTGAGCTCAGCTTCGAGCTCGCTTATGGTTGCCCGAGACTTTTCATTCTCGTCTCGTAGATTGTCTGCCTCTGTCTTAGCTTCCTCGGCCTGCCGGCTAGCCTCAGACTGCAATTGTGTGAGCGTACTTGAATGCTCCTTCACATGTTCTTCTGCCTCTTTATTAAGACGTACAATCTCAGCCTCAGCTTCTTCGACACGCTTTTCAATTGCAGCTCTCTGGCTTGCAGCTTCACTTTCATGTTCGCTTGATCGTGTTTCAGCCATAGACTTTTGTGCAGCCAGCTCAGAATCAAGTTGACTAGTCTTAGCCTCAGCAGCCTTCAACTTAGACTTGACGATTTCCAGCTCCTTTGTTATGAGGCGCTCGTGCTGCTCTCTACCTGCGGCTTTAGACTCGAGCTCGGATACTAAAGCCTGCACTTCGGAAATCTGCCGAGTTTGACTATCCAATTTGGAAGCCATATCTTGGTTTTTTGTCCTCAAGGAATCGAGCTCTGCCACGGCGGTAGCAGACTTTGAGGTCTCGGCTTTGATATTAGATTCAATTTCTGCCGAACGCTTGATCATTGCGTTTAGTTTCTTTTCAAGATCAGCAACCTTGTGATTGGCGGTCTCGAGTGCCTTGGTGCTCTCAGCGGCTTTCTTCTCGGTGGCAGCAAAGTCTTTTTCGGTCTGAGCCTGGGCCCTTTGAGTCTGATATAGCTCTCGTGCAAACTTTGCGAGCTCTGCTTCTGATTTGTCTTTTGCAAGCTTCAGCTGCGAAAGCTCTTCAGAAAGAGTTTGCTTCTCTTTGCCAAGGTGATCTGCTTTGGAATTTGCCTCTTTGAGCTCCGCAGAGCAGGTCTCCAATTCACTCGTAAGCCTTTCCGTCTCCGACTTGAGTGTATTGAGCTCAGTCTTCAGGTCTTCCATAGCATTTGTAGTCTCCTCTAACGTGCTTAAGGCTTGCTTAGCATTTTCTAGTGCCTCCGCCTTCGCGTCAGTAATGAGACGGAGCTCTTCTTTCAAAGTCTCGAGGTCGCCATTGGCTACATCCAAAGCTGAGCTCTTTTCTTTTAGACTCGACGTCAGTTCATCGAACATATCTAGCGACACCTTCGAGGAAGGTTCAATATCCGGGTTTAAGTCCAAAGCGTAGGTAATCCTTGACATGTGGGCTTTAACAATGGACACGAAACTCGCGAGAAGCAGTTCTCGTGGCGCTCCATTAGCAGCCCTTCTTGGCGCCTCGAAAATAGCATCCGCGTCAAAGTCCCGGAAATCGCTGTTTTGGCGAAGGCGGCGCAGTTGAAGCGTATATTGATCGCGGCCTGGCGTAACGACAAGAAGTGCATGAAGTTTTGCGCGGGAGAAAGGTGCATCAGAGGGACAAAATAGATAAGATGTGCCTAGAAGAACAGCCACGATACTCTCCACCAGCGGATGGTGGTCTGGTACAGTGCCAGCTGCTGACACGTACGAAATAAGTGATTGCACGACTGAGGACTCAGCGGTAAACTGAGCAGCAGCTGTGACATCGTCGTGAATCCAGACCGTGAGGAGCTGTAGGTAGGCTAGTATGGCCACCTTGTCTGCTCCGAGACTGAGTGCTGTTTGAAGTTGACCTGCGACGGCTTGAACCAGCGAATGAGCCTCCATGTCAGTCGACTCATCGCCTACCACAACATCATTGAGCTGATCTCGGGTCTTGGTTTCGGAGTCTTCAAATGCACTTGTGACAACAGCAGCCGCGAACCAGATACGGTATGGGTCGAGTCTGTTAGCATCGCTAAAATCGGCCAGTGCAGAGATCAGGTTACCAGACAGCTCCTCATGGCTATAGTTCTCCTTGTAGAGAGTGATTTGATCCGCGAAGAATGTAGCCGTGGCCGTATTGTTTCCATGGAGAGCAGCCGATAAACAGAGGCGCGCAGCAGCACGAAGTTCAAATAAGTGTGTCGAGCTTAGTTTAAGTGCCCAACCAAGTAGTGCTCGGGAGACGGGCAGAAGTGTGGGCTCAATAGTCGCTGCTCTTGCGAGGGTCAAGTCGTAGTAGGGCACATCCAGAGATAATAGTTCGCTCTGCCTCAAGTGGTTTTCAGCAACAAGAGCCGCTGCGACTCCGAGAGCTGCGACCCGGACAGTCACTGGTGTCGCAGGTCCGAAAGCAATGCGCAAGACGGCAACTAGGACTCCGGCTCGCGCCAGGAAGTCCTGGTGTTGCCTTGTTGTATCAGAACCGGGAACCACGAACAGCTCACCAAGTTGCAGCGTGGTGACCACATTCGACACTACCTGGTCGTTCAAGCCGGTGGACCAATCCGCCTCACTGATGTCTTCAAGCAAATTGACATAGCTCGAAAGGCCGCCCATTTCCGCGAATTGCTTCTGATTGGAGACATTATATTGAAGTAGGGCCCAGAGTAAGTTCAGGCAATCATCGACGGCCGCTCCGCCGTAAACAATGCCTCCTTCTTCCTTAATTATGCCAAAAGTCTTCTCAAAAGCGCCACCGAAAGCAACCATTTTCTGAATGTCACTATGGTCCGCAGAGAGAGAGCTCAAGAGCAGGATACCCTCGTTGCGGACCATGTCATGAGGGTTGTCGAGAGTTTTAACAAGCGTTGCAACACCAAGAGGGGACGCCAGAATCGCCGTACGTGCTTCTGAAGGTCGGTGTGCAGTGACAGCCGAGATCAACTGCAATGCATACACCACCAAGAATGGATCTGAGCCCTCAGTGACAAGCTCTAGTAAAGTTTCAATAACATCTTTGTTGTGAGACACCTCATCAGCTAGCCACATTGAGATATCATCGTTAGGGGCTTCTTCCGTATCTTGAGAGGCTCCAGCCGGTTTTCTGAGCAAAGAAATATACTTCTTGTTGATGACCCGAACTCGCGTTGGTGTTCCGCCAAAGAGAATGAGAAGGGTTTCGACGCAGGCTTTGCGGCTCTCTGGATCTTCTTTCTCGGTAACTAAGGCTTCCAAAATGCCTTTGAGGCCATTAGAAACTACAAGCTCCCGGTATTCATGCGAGAAGCCCTTAAGACCTAGCAGTGCAGCCCTTCGGTCTTCTATTAATAGGGAGTTCGTCAGTCTGTCGCACAGCGTGACGATTGTTGCCTCGGCTGATTGCGGCTTCGGCTGAGGCAAGAGGCGCATCATTATGCCAATAGAGCTATTGCCACAAGCGTCAACGAGTCAAGCCTGGTGTTAGAATGGCTTGTGCCTATACCGAAAGGACAGCTTGGTGAACGTGATATGTTGAAGATTAGCTCACGCGTCTATTACGCGCTGTCCACATGAGACAACATACATCAAGCTAGACGTAGCGTGAGACGAACTTCGAGTTTGGATCTGTAAAGATGATCGAGTATGGAAAAAAAAAATGAAATAATATTATTAGTTTTGGGCTCCACGCTCTCAGTGCTTCATCGCTTCTAGGGGGGTCCTATATAGACCTGGGGTAGTTGGATGACATCACTACCACACACACAGATCACGCTCTCCACCCTGCTACAATGAAAGCGTTGGCCGCGGGGCACCAGGATATCCTCACGGATATCGCTTACGACTTCTATGGTCGGCGGATGGCTACATGCTCTGTTGATCACACGATCAAAGTATTTGATAGAACTTCAGACGATGACTGGGTACTGAACGACTCCTGGCGTGCTCACGAGGCCGCCGTCGTCAAGCTCAGTTGGGCCGGGCCACAACATGGACAGACTCTTGCATCTGCCTCACATGACTGCACTGTAAAGATATGGGAGGAGAACGTTGATGAGCCTGGCGGAATCGGCAAACGATGGAGGAAGAGATACACGGTGTCCGATTTTAAGGGCCCGGTATACTCTGTCGCCTTTGCACCCAGTCCTTCTGGGCTTAAGTTTGCAGCCATTGCTGCCGATGGTGTCTTAAGAATTTACGAAGCTTTGGACCCAAATAACCTCGGGTATTGGGCTGCAATGGCGGACTCTCCTCTCCTTAACCACCCTGTGGCTCGACAGCTCCAGTCTTCGTTCGCGCTTGCATGGTCCCCCTCTCTGCGTTATGAAGACTGGCTCGTTGTGTGTGTTTTAGAGGACGCGTCGATCTTCAAGCGTGACAAAAGCACGGGTAGATATTCGCGTATAGCTGATCTTCTTCAACACAAAGGTCTGATCCGCGACGTTTCCTGGGCCCCATCACTGGGCCGCAGCTACTCACTTATTGCGACTGCATGCAAAGATGGGTACGTTCGAATCTTCCGTCTCGAAGATAAAAAGAATGGTGAGGGCGTCAACCTCAGTGTACTGCTTGAATCTGCAGACCACAAAGGCGAGGTATGGAGAGTTGCATGGAATGCCTCGGGAACAGTTCTGGCATCAACTGGGGATGATGCCAAGGTAAGGTTCTGGAAGAGCCTTTATAGTGGCACATTCCAATGCATGGCCGCAGTTGAAGGAGAACCAGATTCATGATTGGCCTCGCATGGCTCACTCGCCTGCTTGAACCACCCCGCCCAGCCATCATCATCGTGCCCTATCCCTGGACAACCTGACGTAATTATTTTTTCACACGCTTCAATTTTCTGCCATTTTGGAACTCTGTGGTGTGAGGAGCGAAGAGAAATGAAAGTTGTGGTCACCACTGCGGATTCAGGGAGTGTCAAAATTCTTAAGTTTAATCGGTCTGTCGACACTTCTCTTAAGGAATCGGCTGAGCCTCTAATTGACACTCACAAGCTACAGCATGGCCCTGCGCGGCGAATCGTGCACCTGGGCGATGATCGCGTAGCTATTTCGCACAAGAACGGTGATATCGCCATTTACAGTGTTGGCAGCTCTTTCAAGCTAATCAATGTAGTCGCTCGTGAGGTCAAGAATATTATTGGTATGACTCTCGGTCCTAAAGACGGTGAACTTGTCGTTGTAGACGCTGTTGGTGACGGGTGTGTTTATGATACTAGCGCTGAAGATGCTGAGCCCATATCAACCTTCCAACTAGAGGAAGGCCTGAATACAATCGCTCAGCACCCCTCAGAACGAAACCTTTATGTTGCCGCTGGAACAAAACAGCTGCCTGTTCTATTTAAACTTGACAGCAAAGACGGTGAGACTACCCGGGTCTGGAAGGCAAAGAACCCAAGAAACACTAAGGTTGACCTTCCAGAGCCCAATTTAGTTACTTGTGCTGTGTTCCTCAAATCCCCTGCCAATAATAAAAGCGGATACACACTCGCAACTGGAACCAACCACGGCAAACTCAGGGTTTACGATACTAATATTGGCGGCAGACCAACTCATCAGGTTGAGTCCTCCCGATACTCTATTAAGGCTATCTCTGCAAGTGACGATGGTATTGCGGTTGGTGACTCTCACAAGACTCTGAGCTTGTGGAACATCCCTGCCAACCGTGACCAGAAACTGCGTTTGCTCGGTCACTATGCTGGCATCGGCGGTTCCACGCGCAGTCTTCACCGACGCAATGAGTTCATCGCAGCCGGTGGCCTTGATAGATATGTCCGCGTCTACGACCTAGCAACACGTGAGGCAGCAGGAAAGGTATTCATCGGTGAGGAGATCAATGATCTAGTGCTCATATCCGATGATAATGAGGACCTCCAGCAAGAAGATGACGACGTTTGGGACCAGCTACCATCGAAGCGTCGCAAGACAGCCGGCGATGATGCGGGCTCAAAGAACAAAAGCTCAAGACTTCAGGAGTCAGATTCTGAGAGTGAGGACGATGCAGACAGTGAGGACGAAAGCGAAGACAGTCGCGAGGGCTCTGATGATTCTGATGAAGGAAGCAGTGACGGTTTCGAAGGCTTTGACGATTAGTATATTTATTATTTCAAGAAATTCTATAACTTTTGTACCATTTCATGGAGTAGGCCCCGCCTGCTTTGCATGCTTTTGATCTCTCTTTTGGTTGCGTTGCCTGTCACGCCGGATATCTTTACGCTGGTCTTTGTGATGATTTCGTTTGCCACCATCGTTACTGGAGTCAGTACTGCTAGTAGGAGGCTCTGGAGTTTTGGTCGTGCGGGCAATAGCATTCTCTTCGTCGTCAGAGTCTTCTCTCGAATCCTCAAGCTTGGGTGTGGGCCTGCCCACTACTGCTTTGCCCATCGTGTATCTCCAGTCAAGCGCAGCTTGACGACGAGGATCTTTAGATAGAGTATTTGCCCAACCCTCGATCTGCTCGTTGGTCCAGCTCAGCTGAGCAGCCAGCTTTGTCCGCTCTGATGCCTTACGAGATTGACGGTCGAACAAATTAGGTTGACGTTTCCATGCTTTGTATAATATCTCATCTTGTTTCCACAACTTCTGGTCGGCAGCACTCAGGGTTTCAAACGGCTGATCGAGCGAGTCATCTGGGTCTTCATCTTCCATTGATGCCAGTGCCAAGCTAAGCGTCTTTTCATAGAGCGCTGGATCAACATTTCTAGTTGACTGGCGTTCCTCTTTTGGTGCAAGGTGAACAAACGCTTTAGGCTTTGGAGCTTTGACCTCTTCGAAGTAGTTGGGGTTATCCAGAAGCTTTTGCGTTGCTTGTTCTAGGTTTCCTTCGCTCGAATGCAAAAGCGCCTTTGCCTGAGAAACGCTTAGTTGGGGGAACAGGCTCTGGAGATCCGACACTGAGCGCATGGATTCACGGGCATTTTCAACTTCAACAACAGTACGTGCAAGTGTTGATCTGTTTTTCAATTGGCGAAACTGACCCATAGATGCTTCCAACTCGTCTGCGAATCGCCTTGACAGGAAGAAGCATGCTATAACGCTTTGTAGATTGTCTGGTAGCGTTGAGTCGCTCAGGGTGTCATTTGCACGTGCAAGAACTAACTTCGCCAGCTTTATAGGAACACCTCTAGGTAGCCGTTCAAGGTATGCCTCGGTTCTTTTGGAGTTTGTAGGGCCAAAGACACTAACAGTGTCCCACACCGTTTCGACTGAGGAGTCAACGACGGCTCTCATGTCATATATTGCCTTGAATAAACTTCTTCTTAGCTTCGAGTGCCTGCGAACCATTTCATCCTGCGTAGCAGCTCGCAAGCATGATCGACATAAATCTGCATCAGGATCAGGCGGGGAAGACGAGATGCTGGCAGCTATTATGTCTGCAAAAATGTCCAGAGTTTCCTCGAACTTGTCTGCGCTTTTCAGTTGCTCAATCAATTCTGGGGTCGGGAACCGAACGCCCATTGTTGAATTTCAAGACAAGCAGATGATTTTAGCACTGTTATCGCTTATGCGGAGGCCCAAAATTGTAAGCTTATTTTCTGTGTGAGAGTAAGAGAGCCTGAAGGCCGTTCTGCCTTTGCAAGCACATGACCTCTGTGCACGTCAGCCGCACCAAGGATGATTCAAATGTGCATGGTTACTGTGATTGACCCCATAACCCCGGCGGGGATGCCCCAACATGTAAATTTTCTAGACTAACATGGCTGAACACGGCGGTGGCTACCAAAGCTTTGTGGCCGGTTTGTTCTCGGGCGTGACGCGGCTGGCAGTAGGTCACCCGTTTGATACGGTCAAGGTGCGTATGCAAACAAATCCTAATCTTCGATCACCTCTCGACTGTCTGAAGCGAACTGTGAAAAATGAAGGATTTCGTGGTTTGTACAAAGGTGCGACACCACCGTTGGTAGGTTTCATGCTCTTGGATTCTGTTATGTTCGGGTCTTTGACAAATTACAGACATATCTTGAAAAATACGTTCTGGCCAGATCACGATGAGCTACCATTCAAAGGGAAAATAGCCGCTGCAATTGGATCCGGTTGGACCGTCAGCCTAGTAGCTGCACCCATAGAGAATGTCAAGGCGCGGCTTCAAGTACAGTACAATGCCGGGACTAGAAAATACACGGGCCCGATTGACTGCGCCAAAAAATTAATTCAAGAGAATGGAGTAAGAGGTCTTTACAGGGGACTCCCTGCAGTGATGCTAGTAGGTACACATTTTGCGTTCTGGTGGGGATCTTATGACCTTTTGAGCAAGTGGTTCAAAGCAAATACCAATATGTCAACTCTAAGTATCAACTTCTGGGCTGGTGGCCTCGGAGCAGCCGTGTTCTGGACGACTGCATTTCCCAGTGATGTGGTCAAACAGCAGATCTTAACTGATGATATAAAGAATCCCCGATTCAAGCATTGGATTGATGCCTGCAGGTACGTTTATGCCAACGGTGGACTAAAAGCATTTGGTCGTGGGTTCACACCTTCATTGATTCGGGCATTTCCAGCTAATGCGGCTGCTCTTGCGACATTCGAAGCCGTGATGCGAGTCTTAAAGTAATACATGCCGCTAATATATAGAATCTCTGAAACCAAACATTAGTTCAGTTCCTAGATGGCCGCGGTTCGCTACTAGACTGTCACTGATCCTGACCAAGACATGGCGCGGGAAAGGTTAGTGGGAAAGTCAAATAACTTAATTTTTTTAATTCAGTTATATCGCTATCTAACGCCTGTGAGAGATTGCTTGACCCACACTAGTTTGACATATGCAGGCCCACGATGCACGATAGACCAGAGAATAGGTGGGACATGACTGACCCAAGCAAGCAGCCTTGCCTTACCTGACTGTTTTCTGATCATCCCCCTCCTCCCCCATACGCGCTCATACAACCTCCGATACCGGAGTAAAGTTCACACCGTCTCCAATTCCACATGGTTGATCATGGTGGAGGCTACGAAGGCTTTGTAGCCGGTATTTTCTCGGGTGTGACAAAACTGGCAGTTGGACACCCATTCGATACCGTTAAAGTGCGTATGCAAACAAATCCAGACCTGCGAACACCCATAGACTGTGTGAAGCAGACGCTGAAAAATGAGGGAATCAGAGGTTTCTACAAAGGTGCAACCCCGCCGCTGGTAGGCTGGGTGTTCATGGATTCGGTTATGTTCGGAGCTTTAACCAACTACAGACAATTTCTCAAGGATACCTTGTGGCCCGAGCTTCAGGAGCTACCATTCAAAGGCAAGATAGCAGCCGCGGTTGCCGCCGGATGGACAGTGAGTTTCGTAGCTGCGCCAGTAGAACACGTCAAGGCAAGGCTTCAAGTCCAGTACAATGCAGGCTCCCGTAAATACACGGGCCCAATCGATTGCGCTCACAAGCTTCTCAAGGAAAGTGGCATCCGAGGACTTTACAAAGGTTTGTTCGCAACCATGCTATTCCGAACCAACTTTGCATTTTGGTGGGGTTCCTATGATATATTCAGCAAATGGTTCAAGGCAAATACAAACATGTCAACGGTGAGCATCAACTTCTGGTCCGGAGGACTCGGAGCCACCGTGTTCTGGATCACTGCATATCCAAGTGATGTCGTCAAACAGCAGATCTTGACAGACGACGTGAAAAATCCCAAATTCAAGACTTGGATGGATGCATGTAAATACGTTTATCAAAAAGGCGGCCTAAAAGCGTTCGGTCGTGGCTTCACACCGTCGCTGATCCGCTCATTCCCAGCGAATGCAGCTGCTCTGGCAGCATTCGAGGCCTCTATGCGGGTTCTAAAAGGTTAGATTTCGTCAATCAAAATTGTATAGTTTGTTTCGTTGCGCATTGTTCTTTGTTCATTGTTCCCATGGCTTCTTCCGCGGCTGTACTTGGGACGCCGAAGCGGCCTCGTTGCCGAGTACTTCAGTGGAGATTTCACGGATACCCGGGACCGGCTTCTTGGCAAGAATAAGCTTGATCACCTCGTCATAGGGAAGCTGTTGCTCCTCAGCCGCCAGTTGCTCAGGATTTGACTGTGTTCCACTGCTCATTTAAGGGCTCCGGTCGGCTCGGCTACAGAGAGACACTTTACTTTATACGCGAACAGAGACCACGTTTGCAGCCATCACGTGTGGGGAAGCTTCGCATACCTCGAAGATATGCGTTTGAAAAATTCCGTTCGGCCGTAGCCACGGAGAAGCTTGGATGTCGACTGCTTTCATTTATCTCTCTATATCCGCATTTGAATTAGTATTATAGCATGTGCGAGTGGCTCAAGTTGTCGTGGTTTTCTTCATGGGCGACATTTCAACCATCAACCACCCTACAGTATGATGCCCAGAGGAGGATACTGCAAGCATGTGCCGATTACGCACCCGACCGGCCCTAACCCGCTTTATTCGGGTAATATCCTAAAAAGATACCGACTACGCCTCCGCTACTTAGAGCCCTACGGAACCACTGCGCGCTAAACTTATCAAATTTATATCTGGAGGCTCCTCCGGACTGCTCTGTAGAATTGCTCGACATACATAATTAAGAGAAACGTCAACCAGAGCGCGGTTCAAATCGACATTACACATCACTACGCGTCACCTGGCCTTTTACCCCACGATATTACTCCGCTTTAAGCCGCTACATGGTTCTACTGTGCACGCTTACCGGATATTGTCAAGCTTGACAACACACCTAAAACTCTCACCCTCGTTTTCTGGTTTGAATCCCGAACATAATGTCGAACGATAATGTTGCCCATGCGATATCCGGTGCCGGCGGTGGTGCTCTCGCCTCAATCGTCACCTACCCGCTGATTACGCTGAGCACACGAGCCCAGACGGAGGCTGTCCAGGCTAAAAAGCACAAGGGAGCGGAATCCGAGAACGCCAATGTGTCTGCTATCGATGCAGCCCGTGCTATCATCAAGCGTGAAGGTATTTCAGGCCTCTATGCTGGCCTTGACTCGTCAATCTACGGAATGACCGTGACGAATTTCATTTACTACTACTTCTACGAGGGTATGAAGGCCATCTACCTTGAAAAGTCACCTGTGTTGACGACTGGTCAGGCTATGTTATCCGGTACCGTTGCAGGAGCGGCTACAACGGTTCTCACCAACCCCATTTGGGTCGTCAATACGCGCCAGATGGTCGGCGATACTGAAAAAGCGTCTACCGTTCAAGTGATCCGACGCATCTACGAACAGGACGGCCTGCCAGCATTCTTCTCGGGCGTTGGTCCTGCCTTAGCACTCGTGATCAACCCCGTGCTCAATTATACCATCTTCGAGGCTCTTCGCAAGAGCGTTGAAAAGACGCGTAAAATGACATCGCTGGATGCGTTCGCTCTCGGAGCTATCGGCAAGATTGTGGCTACGAGCTTAACATACCCGATTATTACCCTTAAGTCGCGCTTGCAACTCCGCAAACGCGAGGGCGAGGAGCGTAATGGGCTTCTTTCCACCGTGCGCCAGAGCATTGCCAATGAGGGCGTCAAGGGACTTTACAAGGGCTGGAGCACCAAGGTGCTTCAGAGCGCTTTGCAATCTGCGTTCCTGTTCTTCTTCAAGGAGCAGCTCTTCTCGGTAGCAATCCTGCTTCTAGCCTTTTTGCGCAAACTTCGTGCCTCTGCGTAGATGCCTTATCACATTTTATAGTTTTGAATATTTTTACAGACTCTTTTCGTCTCAGACTCTAAAGGCCCTTGATTAGGATACAAATACCCCAGACATTGACAGCAAAGAAACCAAGAGTGTCCACGAATAGGTACGGATAAAACGTACTCTCGCCAAGGAATTCGAGCTGGTAGCCATGACGAAGCCAAAGCGCTTGAGACGCTACCCATAGGGCTGCAAATGCATACTTGGAGTTACCAAGTCTCTTGAGTTCAGACACATAGAACGGCAGTAAAACCAGGTACCACATAAAGTACTGCGACGTGCAAACCTTGTTGAACGTCACAAACACGAGCGTCTGGACAAACATGGTACGGACAAACTCTCGGCGAGCAAATGCCAAGGGGAGCACGACGCCGCTGAGCAGTAACTGAGGCACAAACGCCCAACGCTCGAAACTAATATAGTTTGATGTGGGATTCGCCGACGCATAATAAAGCACCGTCGAATACGGGCTAAAGTTATGCCTATGGTCCAATCGCGTGAGGTGATGGAGCCACGAATGCTGCAGGTACTCGTCGCCGTAGATTTGGTACATTAGACCAGTGAGGGCAACAAATGCTCCTAACGTGCCGAGGGCAAAGCTGATACGGGCTCTGTTCAGCAGCTTCCGAGGCGACCATGACAGCGGCCCAAGCGCCAGCATAATCGTTGGAACGTATATGATGGGGTATATTTTGTAGTGAACAGCCACACCAGCTGCAATTCCTGCACTCAGGTACTTTTTGGCCATGGTGGCCCATACCATCCAAATAACAATGGCACCAAGGAGGCCCTCGCTTGATCCCCGTGCAGATATCACACTCACCATGGGATTTAAAAGGTAGAGAGAAGCATAAATGCAAGCCTGACGCTCAGCATACCCCTGCATCCTCAAGCTTCTCAACGTTAGATAGCCGGCCACAATATCGCCAGCGATAAATAGCATCTTTCCAAAGCTGAAAAACCACCAGCTCGTGGGTAGAAGTAGCCATGCAAGAAGGGGCGTGTAACGATAAGTATCACGGGCATAAGGCGATAATCCTTGATTAACAAACCGGGAAGCGTCCGTAAACACCATGTAGTCGACGTCTGTAAACCGCGGAATCATGGTTGCATCCTGGTAGATGCCCCAAATAAATATAATTGCACGCTGCAAGACAGCCAGCGCTAGCACCAGTGCAGTTGGGGTCTTCCACCAAGGCGATTGGACATTTTTAGTAGATATTGCCATCTTTTTTTGTGGTGGTGGCTATATCTGGGCGTGTTGTCTATACGTGACCTAGCCTGGACACTGACGCCTCTATACAGACGCGTATGTCGAGATGTGAGTCGAGAAGCAACCGTAATAACTCCGTCTATACAACCTTGTCTTTCGACAATATGAGAGAACGTGCTCTTTTGAGGGGAATGGGAAGACCTGGTCAACTGTACCCGGGCTATATTTCAATGAACAGGTCTAGCTGGTGCAGTTCAAACTTACCTCAGCCTCAGGACCTACCCTTCTCGGTATGGCCAAGATATCACATGCCGAGCTAGCGGCGAGCATTGTAGTTTTTGAAAAATTAACTGTGAAAAATAAATAGGTCTAAAACAGTCTAGGACAAAAGTTTGGCTCTCTTACGGCCCAACTTGTGGATTGGAGGGAGCTTGGCAATGAAAGCTTCGCCGAGTGTCTGGCGCTCTATGGTGTCCAAAATATGAGTGGCAGACTTTCGGAGAGCCATACTGCGGTGGAATACACCCAAACTGATGTAGTATGTGCTATCTGGAACAAGTAGCATTTGTGCTACATCGTTCGTGGAATGCGTGGCCTCGTCAATGGCTGCATATATTCCGGTGCAGTCTGCGGGCAGTGTTAAGAGGTCCCTGATCAAAATCTCATACTTGAGCTCAGATTTCAGCTGGGAGTAATAGGACTTCGATGACTTCTGGCTATGCCATTCATTTACCGCAGCCGAGTAAGTCTTGTCTGCCACAGTTTGGTGTGGGAACGCGATGGTCTTCTCGCTCGCTGCCAGCCTGATCAACATTTGGAACTGTCGGTTGCAGAGTTGTCTGATCTTTGTTTCATTATACCACTCTTTTGCTAGTTTCACAACCTTGCGGTAGAACTCAATATCCTCGCGTCGGGTGTTGAGCTTGATGCGATTCACCGCCTTTCGCGTACGCGGGAACGGCAGTCTACTGACAAGACTGGCGGGCTTCTTGCAGGACAGTGTGACTGTCTTTGCATCAGGCCTTATGAGCACATCCCACCAGTCTGGATGAAGAGCAAACGCCTCATTAGTTGTTCCAGCCAGGAATCCGCCCTCATTGGCGCTGAAGTCCTGGAGCTCCTCCACCATGCTGAGATCTACAATTGGGAAAGTACGACGATACGTGTTCACAAGCCCCTGTGCACTTGAGAGGTATCCATAGGCGAGCACGAGCTCACAGAGTCGCGTGCAAGAGATGCTTGATGCATCCTGGTAGACCAAAACTCGACGCCCGGACATCATCGCGAGCCAGAATACTGTGAGAGCGGGGGTCTGGGCTCCAAACGGAAGAAGACTCTTGTCGTTGCCCTTGATCTTGTATCGAGTCGTTAAACTGCGGAGTGCACGAGTGACCGAGAACGCTCCCGAGTTGTATGAGTCGGAGAATGTAGGCACCGGCACAAGAATTGGCCGATCAAGCATATCGACCTCTACCACCAACCTCTCGAAATGCTTGTCTGCAATCGCACGGCTTTCTACCACCGAGGATGACAACTCCTCACTCTCTGACGTTTGCTTGGAGTCGGACGAGTCACTCTGACCGGATTCGCCGTCAAGGTCCGCTTCTTCGAGACGGTCGAGATCGATGGGTACATACTCCTCGACAGAGTCGTCAGGACATGGAGTGCTCTCTGTTGACTCTTTCGGAGTTGACGGTGAAGGAGTCGACTCCAAAGGGCCCAAGACCTCAGTGCTAGGGGTCGCGGCCCGAAGACTGCTTGCCCCGAACGGAGACATTGACAGTGGTCCAATTTGCGGCGGCTGCTTTTCCTGACCATCGAGAACAGTGAACTCACCGAGGGTTGCAATGTGGGTATCCAGGACCCGTTTTTCGTAGTAGCTGTAGCGGGGCACGGTGGAATCGTCAATGCCCTTGACAACGTTGTATAATTTATCGGTGAGAAGCTGGGGATCAAACTTGTCAGATTGGATCTCAAGCTGTCTTACAAGCAGCATGGAGATCAAAGATTTCAGGCACGAGTACGATGGCTCAGGGGTAACCACTGCAAGTGTGACGATCCGCGAGCCGCGCCTTATGTCGGGACTAAAAACGGTCTTGACGAAGTTGCACACATAAAAGGGCTCTGATGCATCTGATATAGGCACATAAGATAGTTTCTGGTTATCTCCTGGCTCTTTCCACAACGAAAAAAATGTCCAGTCCTCCGAGTGTTGGTGTGCACCGTCCGGGATCAACAGCTGCGCCAGCGACCCCTGGAAGAGCGGCTCATCTGGCTGAGCTGGGGTGCATGCTTTGATTGTCGCACCAACATCAATGTCGAATACGGCACTGATGGCGTACTTAATCTGCATTTTGGAAACGACCAATACTGCTCAACTGCAATCGTTGAGCACAGTGTCGGGTATCCCCCTGATTTTTTGTGACAGCGGTGAAGTAATCTATGATGCAGACCTCCAAAACAATTAACTTAGACAGGTAATTCTGAGCAGACCTGATTTTGTTTTGATTTTTTGCCTTAAAACGAGTATAGTAAATGAACTTATTGAAGCTAAGATTCTAATGTTTTATTGTTCTTTCTCTTCCCTTTCGCAGCTACCCCAGAATCATGTCACTGGGCCGTCAGGGCGCTAGCCGCAGAAGATGTCCGTGCTTCTAAGCGCTGCTAGACAGGCCTTCACCCTGTAACATGACACCCTAACATCTTGGCTTTAGCTGAGCAGTGACAAAATGCCTCGATGGCAGAAGAATTGACACCGAAGCCCTTACCCACGTTGGTATGTAATCTGGTGCTTAGTGTCTCTGTAAGCAGGGTACGAGTAATGTCACCTGTCGATAGCGCAGGGACCAGCTAAAGGGGCTGGACAGTGTGAGTAAACGCGTAAGCAAAGCACGCCCGCAGCTGGAGGGAGGAGAAGCTTAAAAAGAGGATAATTTCCCACCCGCGTGCCTTTCCTCATTATTGAGTGTTTTCTGCAGTCAGTCTATTCAAACATACGATTGTTTGTTTCAGCTGAAGGTCAGGTTCAATAATCCCAATCCTAGTTCCCAAGTTCCTCGTTCGTCGATTTAAAGATGTCCAGTGATATCAACCAGTCTCTCGACGCCATCATTAAGAGCTCAAAGAGCGCAGGCTCTAAGTCCTCGGGTGGCACCTCGACGCGCACTCGCCGTACTCGTCGTGGCGGGTCCAAAACTGGCGCTGGCGTGAGTAAGGCTGCTGGTGCAGCTGCTGTCGGCAAGACCACAAAGGCTGGTGGCAAAAAAGCTACTGGGGCCAAGGGCAGTGATGCCGCACTGGCTGCCATCGCCAGCAGTATGCTCACGAACTCGAAGCGCGTTCTGCTTTCGGGAATGCCACACGATATCGATGAGAAGCAAGTCAGAGAATTCCTCTCTGGCCATTTGGGTGCCGTTTCGAAGATAATCACAAACTTCAACGCCAACGGCAAGCCCACTGGTAGTTTTACCATAACCTTTAAGAAGGAAGGCAGTGCTCTGCAGATGTTCCAGAAGTTCGATGGTGCGCCAATCGATGGAGGGCGCCAGAAAATGGCTGTCCAGATTCTCGTCGATGGTTCTACCACCTCGTCTTCATCCAAGTCCTTGGCCGACAGATTGTCTCTTCCCGCCGCTGAGAAGGGAACCTCGAAGAATGTCAAGGCCGCCAAGACTGCTAAGGCTTCTGATTCTAAGGGCAGCAAAGCCGTCAAGACTGATAATGCTAGCGGCCGCCGCCGCGGTGGTCGCAATGGTAAGACCCGCGCTGGCAAGGGCCGCGACAACACTCGCCGTACGAAGACGGCTGAGGAACTCGACGCTGAAATGGCCGACTACTTTGCTGCCCCCGCCACTGGCGACGCCTCTAATAATGAGATCTCCGTTTAGTTGGTTCATGGCTTTTCCCGGTCATCTGCAGGTGCGACAAACCGCCGTCCTGTATTTAGAACACAATTCATCTCTTCCTCTTTTTGTTTGATTTCTACCCTCTAGTCCCTCTGCTGCTCTGCTAGCGGGAGGCTTTCTCCGCGTTGAAACCGTGAACGCTTTTGTTCGCAATCAATAAGAAAGACGTGGCTTGACACCGAATGAACTTTGTTTTGAGCCATCGTCCTCTTCGCGGATCCTATTTATTTTGTTGGTTGGTTGAGTCGCGCGTCTCGCGGCCTCGAATCCTAAAATTAGTTCTTTATTTATTGGCCTTGTCAGGCTGGCCGCGTGTCACCTGGCCTGCGTGGCACCTTAGACGTACATATTGTTGTTAAACTATAGCTGTAGTTTAAATCCATACGTGCTCGTATGATAACAGTGTCTGTGCTTTGTGTGATGTCGACATCCATAGATTCAGTCGATATATGATGGGAAGTACTTTGGCCTGGCAACTCGTGCTGTGAGAGCATGCGCCAGCCGACAATCATCACTGCGTCATTAGCTCTGGTCCAACCAAAAGAAGTATATCTGGCTATCTTTTGTGGTGTGAGATCTTATTGAAGTAAATGGTCTGCTTCGAGCTATTGGCCACGACTTGAGAGGACAGCCACTATCCCGAAAATGGCTCCACTTCAACGTTCAGCCATTTAAACGAAGCAATTTGTCTTATTTCCAGGGTAAAATCACAACATGGAAAGAGCCGCAAAAGAAATAATTTAATTTGGCCACCAACATTTTAAGCCATGATGTCTTTCATCCCTGTCGGCCCCAGAGCTCATTGCTATCGGGCTGGGCCTAAGAAGCCTTGAATACCAGTACTATCAAAATAGCTGTTCATGCCTGTATATCCTGGACGCCGTTCTTTTCTTGAAGTCTTTTTGCCGTTGCCCTGTGCCATCATTGGATTGCGGTGAGGGTGACGGAATGTCAAGCGGGGTGCTTGACCGGCTTTATGGCCTCGAGGGACTCCGCCGGGATTTAGATACAAGGTTCCCCATGATATTCTAAGGCACGTGCTGCGCTCCGCCCAATAGTTCGAGCCTGTGACCTGGCCGAAAATCAGTGAACTTTTAGAAATCCAATCAGCACCAGGGCCAGAGTTCTACTTGAAGGACGTGGTCACCCCATGTTCCATTTGCTCGGGTTTAGGAGGGAACCGGCTTCCAGTCATTGTGAGAACGTTGACACGCGGTAGTCTTGGCAGATGCTGAATTTGCGATCAGCCGTCCTGTAAGTTGCCTATATTAGTTACACATAGTAACATGGCTAGTATTCACAAATTACTGCCGTTGACTTGGCTCAGTTAGCTACAATAAGAAGCCATTCATGCTCAAATTAAGCGGTCACACAGAGAACTGAATCAACTTCAGGCAAATATACTGGTCCAATCTCAAGTATAGTCGACATACGCAATTCGCACTCCAAGAAAAGTTGGGACACAAAATGGAAGCTTAAATCATAATAAAATACATATCTACAAAGAATAAATCTAATGAATAGCCTGGAATGTCTCATCTTCCGAGGTCGCGAGCTGATATATCCATTCACCAGAGCGGACCACACCAAAAAACTTCTGCCATGGATCAATATACGAGAAGAATGAATCCTGGAATCGTGGCGTGCCTTTGACAGTAAGCGTGTGAATGCCTTTATCATGGTTCCATTTCAAAAGTTGCCCGTCGCGTTCCCACTTGCCCGAGGAAACACCCACAACAGTCTTACGAGACTCACCATTAGGGAAATGGTAGTACGGCAAGAACACATCAGAGGTGCCACCTTCAGCCGAGCTCACTGTAAGCGTAAAGTGTGCCTTGTAAATGTCAAAACTGTATGAAACAATATCTCCTGCCACTGCCACGGGCGTTGGGCGAATTACAGCTGGAGCAGCGCGGATACCATTCTCCGGTAAGCGGTCCCCAACAGCAGAATCGAAGTCGTCGCGCGAGAAAATTGAAAGGTCCTCGCCAGCAAAATCGTCACCACCACGATGTGAGTTATTAACGCAATAACACCAAAGGGCGTGGCTCATACTGCTGCCCTCAAGGCCATGAGAGTTGGCATCCATTGCCCGCACTTGAAGGTCCCAGTAGCCAGTTTTATACGCCTCCTTCTCATCCATGTCATAAGGAATGCCAATCTCAGACATGAGCACAGCAACATTGCCAATGCGCCTTCGGCCCTCATCACGCAAGTATGATAGCTGAGAAACGAATGACTTACGGATAGACTTGTCGCCAATCTTGAGAGCACGGATCGGTGACGAGTACAGATCACGCATGACTCCAACGCCGTCGACGTTGAGCCAGCGCCAGCGCTTAAGCATGAGTGTCATACCATCATAGTAGTGAGGAGTGTACACAGTTCGGGACAAGTCAACATTACATTGTGACATATCTGGAGGAGGCACGTTGACTGGCGACTGCATGAATGTAAACTTACCTGGATCGCACTCATCAACGCATGCGATGAATTTCTCCCAATGCCGCACATAATAAGTGTCAACAAATGCAAAATGGTCGAGCTTAGGCCCGTAGGGAGGAATTTTGAGGAAATAGTTCGGCTTTAGAAGCTGGCACTTGGCGCTATCATAGACACCATGAAACTCCCAAATACAGCCACCAGGCCACGATCGCTTCCAGCCGAACTTGGCGTCGATCTCCTTGAGATCTTCAGGGGTATACCATGTGCTGCGCGTGGGCACGACAGTCACAGAGTGTTCACGCTTTGCGCCAACGGCAGTGAAGCGCCAGGTTTGAACCCGCTGGGCAAGGCCCTGTCCAAGCATGAAGCCCTCGAAGGGGGTCGGCGCTGTACCCAGTTTGACATGATGGAGCGCATCCGGATGTTTGCCGAGGTGTTCGTATGCAATGAGGCCGTGTCCAGGCTCATTCATGGATTCCCATCCTAAAAATTGATGGCCAAGCTCGGCGGCATTTACCCGGCGCATAAAGTAGCGCAGAGCATCGAGGAACTTGCTTTCGAGGTAGGTGCCAATGTTGATGTCGTTTATAGTACACTTTGGAGCAAACTCCTCACCGGCAAAGAACAATGTGAACATGGTTAGACATGCGAGTCGATGGTAATTGGACGCCCAAAGCATCTTTATGGGGCTCTCTTGCTCCGGCGTCCAGATGGTCGATGCCTGGGTCTCGTCAAAGTAGCGATGATCAAGGCCTACAGCTTGTAGCGTCCACAGTGGCGCGCCGCTACCACCACAGAAGCGAGACCATATATCCTGATGGGGGTCGAGGAACACGTAGAAGCCATGTTCGATTGCTTTGCGGACCATTGCAATAGTGTAGTCGATATACTCATCATCGAATTTATCAGGGTGCTCAGGTTGGAGCGCATCCCAAGTAAAGACATAGCGCAATGTATTGAACCCGAGCTTGCGTAGTCGCGAATAATGCTCGTCGGCGTCGTCCAGGCTACAGGGCCGATTCACATAGCTAGCAGGGACCTGGACCGTGTCACCTTCCTGACCTGCGGGTTTTTTGGAATCTGAACAGAAGTTAATTCCCCTCAGAATCACTGTTCGCCCTTCTTCATCGAAAAATTCACCATTTTTGATAACCAGCCGCCCGGCTCCCGTCATTTTTGCTGCTGCGTTCCTACACTTAGGGTTGCCAGAGATGGGTGGGGAGTGTTATTGCGTGGGCGATAGATATTGTGTGCGCCGGGGGCTGGCTCGAGAGCTTAGGCGTTTAAAAGGCATTCAAGGCTTAAGTTTTGGGAGCCAAGGGCCTAACCCATGTCCCCGGCTGACCTTTTGTTCTTTGATCAATCGCACACTTGCCCTGCTTGGGCTTGGGAGGGGCCAGGGGAGCTCAGAGTGGGGTTAGGCCGGGGCTTTTGACTCAGATGGAAGAGGTCACATGTCACCGACCCAAGCCAAAGACAGCGGTGAGGAGGAGCGGGCGGTGGTGCCAAGCCGCGCATGTCGGGAGGTTTGATTTCGGTTTATGGAAATAAAATTTAAGAAGTAAAAGGGCGGAAACAGGACCAAAAGAGCGAGGTAACGTTGGACCACCCATTGGGAAAGAATCACCGAGCATCCAAGTGGGACCACCCGGCCGTTATCATGGCGCGTCAATCAAGCGGGGTCAGATCGACAGCACGTCAAGAAGCGATAAATGAGAGAATAATTACATATAGTGTAGGTTATACGATGATTCTCGAAAGTGTTCAAAGAGTACTACACCAAATTAGTGGTTGAGTTTTGCATGGCTCAAAATTTGCAAGTTTCGTGATTGGCTGAAAACAAAAGTCGAGGCGGTCGTTGTATTCATTTGTTTCGAAACCAAAAAAAACCAAAAATTTAAATTCAAAACCAAAACCGACACCGTTAAACACCTGAAAAGTCCAAAGCTACGTCCACTGCGGCCAGCTGTCAGCTTCACGTGAGCGGCTGCTGTCCATTGCCAGTCGCGTCGGGCTCTCCTAGGCTGTCGATCTAATTTAGGCCAGGGCACCTGCTGTACATGTGAACAGTAAGCTAAATTTGGAGCGCGTAGCAGTGGACGGAGCCAGCTTATCGTAACGGATTGTTATTCTTCCGAACTTTTTTTTTTTTTCGCGTGCTAAACACGAACCCATAGTGTTTCACGTTAAGAGCAGCTTCATACATCGGCGATCTGCGATATGTGGCTCTCAGATATTCAAAGTAAGTACGAGGCATCAACGCCTTCGAGATGGCGTGCTGTCGTCCTGGCGACGCATCACATTGGTACGCGTATAAACAGTCGCTAACCTCTTTCGCAGAAGTCGGTGCCGGGCTCACTGCCGCGGGCGTGATGTGCTTCACGCTCGGAATCATCATGCTGTTTGATAGCCGTCTCCTCGCGTTCGGCAACCTTCTATTCATAGGTGGCATCGTGCTCATAATCGGAGCCCCTAAAGCGATTGCATTCTTCACCCGTCCACGCAAACTAAAGGGCACTGTGTGTTTTGCGATTGGCGTTTTCCTAATTCTTATCAAGTGGTCGTTCATTGGCTTCGCCTTCGAGCTCCTGGGTATCCTCAGTCTGTTTGGCGACTTCTTTGGCGTCATTCTTGGCTTCCTCAGACAAATCCCCGTGTTGGGTCCAATACTATCTGGCCCAGCCGTGGGACCAACCCTCGATCGTATCGCCAACGTGCGCGTACTTCCTGTTTAGCTTCTAATCACTAAAAAACAAACGAAAAAGACTTAACGACAAGACAAACTCTTTCACGTGTATTTATATATGCTACGGACAATTTCTACTTGGAAAAAAAGAAAAGAAAAAATGGAAACGTAACCTGTTTAGTAGCCAACGCTGATCAGGTAGTCGGCAATGCCCTCTGTGACCTGGATTGCCTCGAACGGAAGCACAGGCTTGGAGTAGTGGGCGATCACCAGCGCCTGCTTAGTGCGAACGCAGAGAAGGCCATCCTCGCCTTGCTTGCCATAGATGCTACGCTCGTCATTCTTGATCAAAAAGTACTTCTGGTTCTGCACACGCAGGCCAGTCGACTGGAGCTCGCTAGGGTCGTCGAATCCACGAGCAATCGACAGAAGCTCCTCGCTTGAGGGCTCGAACCCAGGGCTGTTGGCCCACACGCTATCACCGGCGCGGGAGTAAAGACCAGCCTTGTCGATCTTCTTGGACTGAAGCAAATTGTCCACGTATCCTTGCCACGACATACTTGTTGTTTTGCCACGAGATTACAGTGAGGGGGCGATGTGCAAACAAACGCTCGTTGTGTGAGTGTAGTGTGTGTGTGTGTATGTGTCTCCCTCCCTCTCTCAACCGCCATGTGTAAGCGCTGTTCTTTAGGAGGTGCCAGACGTGACCGGCTGCCCCCCTGCACACGAGTTAACGCACAAGCACTGGAAAGACGTCCCCGGTATGCAATTTTGAGGCACTATTTGTGCCAGACAATCCTTAATTACGCTAGAAAGTTAATTGTTATCCCAAAAGCTTATGAGGTTCACCCAAAAGCCGGTTAGCTTAAGTAGAGCGTACCACTGGATACGAGAACTAAGGCAAGGGGGGCCAGCTTACACACGTAGGTATCGATACGTAATATTGCAACTAACCTACGACAAGAAGCTGTCATAGTATAATGGTTATTACATTGGATTGCAAATCCGAGGGTTCCGAGTTCAATTCTCGGTGGCAGCTTTAAGTTATTTTTTTGATTTTTCTTCTTCCAGAAGCCATGCGTCTACACGACGGGCGTGCGGTTCCAGCTAAAATTCCAAGAAGCTGTCATAGTATAATGGTTATTACATTGGATTGCAAATCCGAGGGTTCCGAGTTCAATTCTCGGTGGCAGCTTTAAGTTATTTTTTTGATTTTTCTTCTTCCAGAAGCCATGCGTCTACACGACGGGCGTGCGGTTCCAGCTAAAATTCCAAGAAGCTGTCATAGTATAATGGTTATTACATTGGATTGCAAATCCGAGGGTTCCGAGTTCAATTCTCGGTGGCAGCTCTTGACTTTTTTGCCCTTTTATTTCGTTTTTCTTCGGCGAGCCACCACATTGATTGATTTCCTTTTTATTCCATCCGTGTGACTCGATTTTTTTCTAGCTCTATATCGATACAAACCTTGAACACCCACGGGATAATCCCGCATAGAGTTAAACTCTAGACTCGCATTATCCTGTAGGCCAAGACTCTAAGCTAGCGCCATATCCGTCATATGTATAGTTACACTTCTGTAGCCGCCATGAAATTTGTCCACATCTACTGCAACTACGGTGGCTACCCGAACCCACGCCGATCACCTAGCTCCCTAATGCTATGTAGAAAGAAGCGCGTTCAAAAGCCTCCAATGGTGCGAACGACATCCGAAAAAAATATTTCAACTAGCCAACAAAAATACTATCTAAAATAATCATTTCTGATGCTGGTTAGCTTGTTCGATATCAAACTACTGAAGAATTTCATGCCTAAAAAGCCTCTGCCAGCGTGACCATACGCGACATCCAGCCCTGAGTCAGCCCAAACCTGGCAACGTGTAACTGACGTGTTCGACTTTCCGAAGCCTAATCGACACCTCTTCCATCCTGCACTTGGCGGTGAAAAACACAAAGACCAGTCTCTGTCTCAAATGGCCGGAGTGAGATTTGTGGACCTCGTGAGGCCGTTCGCGGCCTACCTTCCTGAGGTGGCCGCACCGCAGCGTAAAATCGCCTTTGCCCAGCGTTTATTGTGGACTCTCGTGGTGCTGCTTATATTCCTCGTCATGAGCGAGGTGCCGTTGTACGGTATCGTGTCTTCCAACACGAGCGATCCATTCATGTGGCTCCGTACGATGTTGGCCTCGAACCGTGGTACGCTCATGGAGCTGGGTATTACCCCCGTTGTCTCTTCTGGCATGGTCGTGCAGTTGATCACTGCCTCTGGTTTGATTAAAATCCAGAGCGATGACCCCGCCGAGCGTGAGATGCTCAAGGCGTTCTCAAAACTGCTCGCTATCATCTTGTCTGTTGGCCAAGCTACGACTTATGTGCTCACAGGCATGTACGGTCCCCCCAAGAGCCTTGGCTCTGGTGTGTGCCTTTTGCTGGTTGTCCAGCTTGTGTTTGCAGCATTCGTGGTGATTTTGCTTGATGAGCTGCTCCAGGTTGGTTACGGTCTTGGCTCGGGTATCTCTCTGTTTGTGGCCACGAACACTTGTGAGCAGGTGCTTTGGAAGGGTTTCTCGCCCAACACTGTGCACTCGCAGCGTGGCTACGAATTCGAGGGTGCCGTCATTGCCCTCGTGCACATTGTTGCCACGCGCAAGCAGCGCCGTTTGTCCTTTATGGGTGCTCTGCACCACGCGTTCACGCGTACGACCCTGCCGAACATGAGCCAGGTGCTCGTCACCGTTGCGCTCTTCTTTGTTGTGCTCTACGCCCAAAGCCTCAAGGTTGAGCTGCCTGTGCGCAGCACCAAGGCCCGTGGCACCATTGGCAAGTTCCCTGTGAGCTTGTTCTACACGTCGAACATGCCGATCATGCTTCAGAGCGCCGCTGCGAGCAACATTGTTCTGCTCTCGCAGCTCGCGTTCTCGCACTACCCCAAGAGCATTGTCACTCGCGTTCTTGGCGTGTGGGAGTCTTCGCGTACCAACAGCGGTCAGCTTTCTGCCGTGTCCGGCCTCGCGTACTACATCCAGCCGCCGCAGTCGTGGCACGAGGTGTCGCGTGACCCTGTAAAGGCAGTGATCTACGTTGTCTACGTGATGGGCATCTGTGCTGCATTCTCTCGCCTTTGGCTTGATATCTCTGGCACTGGACCTCGCGATGTGGCTCGCAAGTTCCGCGAGGAGGGCCTGACCATCATGAGTGGCCAGGACTCAAGCGTTTACCGCGAGCTCAAGCGCTACATCACCACTGCTGCTACTGTTGGTGGTGCCGCCATTGGCTTGTTGGCCGTGTCGTCTGATCTGCTTGGCACCCTCTACCCAGGCACTGGTATTCTCCTTGCCGTGACCACTATTTACGGCTATGTAGAGACTGCCACAAAGGAGGGTGGCCTGACTCTTTGAGTTATTAGGGCAGTTTAGATGATTTTAAAAAAAAGAAAGGAAGACCAAGTTAAAAACAGAAAACAACGAAAACTACCATTTCCAAATACTAGAAAGTAAATTGGTTGATTGTCGACCCTAATTACATTGTCAAAATTTATGTGGATATTCAACCCAAACCGAATCAACGAGGCTTGGTCAAGCCGTGGCTATACACATCGTCACCGTCCCGAGAAGCCGTCCAGGACTCGTAGAGGCTGATGAAAAAACTAAAGGTGCGTGTGCGTGTCTGTGCCCACGAAGCCCAGTTACCTAAGCCCCAGCCGGAGCAGCATTCTTGTCAACATCTGGCACCATATAAACAAATGGCCAGGACTCGGCGACAGGCAGCAACCTTGCGTCAGTTAGGAATCGATCCAGACACTATGTTGGACGAGGACAGTGGAGTTAAACACCAGACGTCGCGTCGCGGCCGTGCTGAGTTTGGAACTTCTGATGACGAGGACAAGAACGCGCCTAAAGTTAAGAGCCTTGACGTGACCAAGTACAACGGCGAGGTCGAGTTTGGTGGCACGCCCGGTAACTTGGCGATGATGATCGGCTTCCCGCTTCTTATGTGGTACATGTTTGTGTGCTACAAGTACAACGGCTGTCACTTTATGTTGCCGGTTGCCGGTGAGTCGTGGGTCGCTTTCGTCAAGCGTATTGCCGGCCTCGCCTACGCGTCTGCCTACCCTACCAAGGAGGCCTGGGCTATTGAGGGTGGTTACTTCTTGTTGCAGCTCGCTCTAGCGCTTTGGCTGCCTGGTGGTTTGTGGACTGAGGGCGTCTACGTGCCGCACCTTAAGAAACACTTGCCTTACTATTGCAACGCGTATCAGGCGCTCTACGTATCTCTTGCACTTGCCCTTGGTTTGCACTTCACTGGTGTGTTCTACCTGCCCACGATCCTCGAGCGTTTCGGTGAGATCATGACTGTGTCGATTATTATTGGCTTTGTGTTTTCTGTCTACATCTACGTCGAGGCGTTGTGGCAGAAGACTGCCGTGCGCATGTCAGGAAGCTTCATCCAGGACTTCTTCCTTGGCGCCCCTCTATACCCCAGACTTGGCAAGGTTGACTACAAGCTTTTCTTCGAGGTGCGTCTGCCGTGGTTTACGCTTCTGTTCCTTGCACTCGCTCTTGTGCTCCACCAGTGGGAAGTGTATGGCTATGTGTCTAGCCAGGCCGCGTTTGTGTTCTACGCAACTTGGCTGTTCGGTAACGCGTGTGCCAAGGGCGAGCACCTGATTGTACCATCATGGGACATGTTCTACGAGAAGTTCGGCTTCATGCTCATCTTCTGGAACATCAGCGGTGTTCCCTTCACTTACTGTTATGACACTTTGTACTTGTACTCACACGACCCCAGTGAGTACGAGCTTTCGACGACATACAAGACGTTCCTGTGGGTTCTGCTCACTGTGGCTCATTACTTCTTCGATACCGCTAATGGCCAGAAGAACTCGTTCCGTCTTAAGATGCAGGGCAAGCTTCCGGACCGCAAGGCCTTCCCTGTGTGGCCTTACACTGTGCTCGAGAACCCCGATTACATCAAGTGCAAGAATGGCAGTGTGCTGCTGACCGATGGCTGGTTCAAGTGGGCTCGCAAGGCCAACTACAGCTCCGACATGGTCCAGGTGTTGTGCTGGGCTTTGATCACTGGTTTCAATGCACCCTTGCCTTACTTCTACCCGGTGTTCTTCTTTGTGATGATTATCCACCGTACCAAGCGCGACTTCGACAAGTGCGAGAAGAAGTACGGAGATGACTGGATTGAGTACAAGCGCCGGTGCCCATACATCTTCATTCCCTATGTGTTTTAGTAGGTTAGTGATCTTGGGTTGAAGGTTTTAAAATGCTACAGTCTATGAAAAAATTAGTGCTTTCTGCGCTTCTTTTTATGGCCATTACTACCGTTTGAGCGATTATCGCGATCCAAAAAGCCCCAGTCTTCACCAAAGAACGACTTGGACATGGCATCGCGTTGTCGTTGGGAAGCGTCCTTGCGTGCCCGCTTGGCGCTAACATTGGAGATACGGGTGAAATTATCTTCCTCATATTCCTGGATCTCGCGGTCCTTGCGCCGCTCACGCTCAGTGCGCATACCACCGCGACCATGATCCATAATAGTTGAGCCAATCGAGGGCTCTGCGACCGGCGCATCGCCAGCCTCCTGGAGATACTCCTCCATGGCGAAGTCACGCCGCCGTGATTTGCGGCCGGAGCCTCCGCGTTCCTGCTGGGCGAACGATGTAGCTGAGATCTTAGGGGCAATGTATTTGCCGGCCTTGCGAGCGTGCTCCTCGGCTTCGGAGTCATTGTCAGACGCAGCCGCTGCGGCGAGGCTGGCGACATTGGGACGGAATGCAGTAAGGTCGTTATCTTCGTCGTCAGAATCATCAGAATTGTGAAGTTTTTGTATCTGAGCAGCCTCGGCTTGTTCGGTGCTCTTACGGTAGGCGCGCAGCGCCTTGTCGATTTGGTAGGAGATCTTTGCCTCGAGGCCCTTGACACCTTTTTCGAGCACGACACGCTGCTCAATAGCGCGTTTCCGGGCGTTTTCAAGAACTTGTTGGTTGTCTTCGAGCTGGGCCATGGCAATGAGCACCAGGTTGTTCACATATGAAAACAATGCCTCGTTTTTCAATGTCAACAGGGAGATGCCGCCCGCGGTATCTGCCTCGACATCGGATCCAAGGAGCTTCCCTGACTTGAGCGATTCAAGAAGTTCCTTAGGAACTGACTCGATTGCACTCATAGTGACAGAGATATAAAATTAAAGAAAAATGGACAATAAAACCAAGTAACAAAATGAACAAACTTTCGTCGTAGCTGCTGCTGACAGGCAGGCTACCAGCTAATAATTTTTGGACCAGTGTGATGAACTTAGCTAATATTTTTTTTTTCTTTCCTCTGAGCTGTTGAACCCTTGCCTCTGCGGAAATTTTCCATCTCCACTAGACCTTTGGAGTTGAGTTGAGGTTTGAAGTATGCCGCAGAACGAATACATTGAGCAGCATACGAAACGGTACGGCCGTCGTCTTGACCATGAGGAGCGTTTGCGGAAGCGCGAGGCGCGCGAGGGCCACAAATTGGCCAAGGACGCTCAGAACTTGCGTGGCTTCAAGGCGAAGATGTTTGCCAAGAAGCGATATGCTGAGAAGGCTGAGATGAAGAAGAAGATCAAGCAGCACGAGGAGTCGAAGGTGAAGGGCGCTGGAGACGCAGCGAAGCCTGGTGAGGCTCTGCCAGCGTACTTGCTTGATCGTCAGAATCCGAACACAGCCAAGGCATTGTCGACGAGCATCAAGCAGAAGCGACTTGAAAAGGCGGACAAATTCAGTGTGCCATTGCCTAAGGTGCGAGGAATTGCCGAGGAGGAGATGTTTAAGGCGATCAAGAGCGGCAAGCGACAAAAGAAGAGTTGGAAGCGTATGATCACGAAGCACACGTTTGTTGGTGACAACTTCACTCGTAGACCCGTAAAGATGGAGCGGATTATCCGTCCATCCGCATTGCGACAAAAGAAGGCGAATGTGACGCACCCCGAACTTGGCGTGACTGTGTCGCTGCCTATTCTTAGTGTGAAGAAGAACCCTCAGAGCCCAATGTACACGCAGCTTGGTGTTCTCACCAAGGGTACGGTGATTGAGGTGAATGTGAGCGAGCTTGGATTGGTGACCGCTGGCGGCAAGGTTGTCTGGGGTAAGTATGCCCAAATAACCAATGAGCCCGACCGTGACGGCACGGTGAATGCGGTGCTGCTTGTGTAGCGAACTATTTATTTTAACTTAAGGTAGTATTAGGACTTCAAATTTGACATTAGTTGTTTTTGTTCGAGATAATCACCCCAAAACTGACGTAGATACGGATACAATTGAGCGAGCATAATTGGTACAGTATGAGCATAATAACATGCACGATGAGCAGTCAGTTACCACCAAGAAGCATTGTGCGGAACATCAGACAGAATCAGTTCTACAAGAAATTTTTTTAAACAAAATTTAGTATCACCCATCGAACAACTTGTATAGTAAGGTGATCCAGTCAAAAAAGTAATCGAAAGTTACATGTTGTAGACTACGAAAATTAAAAAAAATGAGATGATGACTTTGTCGGTTTCCAGTTTCTGGTTTTTGTGAAGAAAGCGGCACTAAACTAATCTCGGAACGGCAACCGCTTCCCAACACAGTGTCAACCCGATATCGTGCGTTCTGATTGCGGGCTCAGCTCATGCTTGGACCCCGAAAACCAACCGAATTAGTCGTGACAGGACATGTGAACGGGTTCCAATCGTGGGCTTAGCCAACCCACGCCTGCATGATGTGTTGTGTCTGGGGATGATGACGCGCCAAACAGAAGTAAGGTAGGGGGGACAGGGACGGCAGGAGAGGCTTATCACGGGGACTTCCGCATGGCAGAACAAGAGTACGGGCAGTGCACAAAAGCATGGAACCAAAGAGTGAATAACTAAATAGAGTCAGAACCAAAAAAGTTAGTGGTTCATCTGATTAAACCGATACAAAATCATCGTCTAGCGCGATTTATTGGCCTGTTTGCCCCGCGGCATCGCCCTTTGCACATGAAAATTTGAAGCTGGCCTAATCTGGTCTAATCTTGCCCAATTTGCCCAATTAGCCCAATTCTGCCCAATCCTGCCCGAGGAGGGAGGACGAGGGCCCAAGCTGGGGCCCAAGCTGGGGCCTTAGCTTGATCTAAGCTTGATCTAAGCTTGATCTAAGCTTGATCTAAGCTGGGCCTAAGCTCGCCCAAGCCTGCTTGGCTTAACCCGCCGGAGCTGACACCCACCCAAAAAAAAAATGAAAGGCCCAGCTGACGCCTCCCACAAAAGTGACGCGACATCACTGCTTTTATTGGGCTAGGGAGACTGCAGACGTTTGCAGACAAACTCCCAACGCCTGCATCGAGAGAGGGGTTATTTTCATCAGCGCCGCGTGTGGGTGCGGACGTCTGGCTGGGCGCTTCGAGTTCCCTAGGGCAGTTCCCAGCTTTTCACCCGCCTTACCCAGCGGACTCGCCAGACTGGCCCCATTTCTCCGCCTTTTCTTTTCCTCCCAACAAGAAACGTCTTTCCTTATAGGTAGACAGGAGCTCCAGACACGACGAGGGAACCTTTTTTTTTTTTTTCTGTTTGTGTGTTTCGTTGTTTCGTTGTTGAGAAACTAAAGTGGCGACAACTGCTCTTTTCTGTCATTAGCTCTGCATTCAAAAGTCAAAACATGGCCACCTCCTACTACGAGGCCGTAGGTCTCCTCGCCATTTGCGACGCCATAGACTCCGTCGAAGGTATCCCGTTCCGTGCGGGCGAGAAACCGTTCTATCCACCAGACTACAGCGTAGTGCAAACCTCCAGAACATCTGGCTCGTTTGCGTCGCTTTCTTTGCCAGCGCCGTATCCTCCTTTGGTCAACACCCAGAGTTACAACCAGAATCAAGGTCAAACTCTCGCGCAAAACCAGAACCAAAACCAAAACCAAAACCAAATTCAAAACCAAAACCAGGGACAAAACCAGGCACCAAACCAGGGTCCAAACTCGACTCCGTTCCTTCAGCACCCCTTACTTGCACACATCCCTCTAACGGTCTCCAGTCCCGTGGGCTCGGGCACGATCACCTATGCCGCCGAGCAACAGGCTGCGTTTAACAGTTTGGGTCCTATGCCGGGAGTTCCAGGTCCAAACATGCCGCTTCCGCCACCAGCAACCACGTTATTGTCGCAGCCCCCCGGTGTGAGTATGGGCCTGCCGCGCCCTGGCGTTGGCGTACCTATGCCACAGCCGGGTCCACCTCCGCCACAGCCTCAAGGCAGCCTACCGCCTCCAAGCGAGCCCACAGGCCCGCCAGGTCCCGTTGCTCCACCGCAACGCCAGCCCCCGCAGCAATTCCAGAGCCAGCCCCCGCGTCCATCAAGCGGTGCAAGTACATCGGCTTCGCCAGCACCAGCTGCTCCGGGCCAGGAACAATACAAAACCGAGGAGTGTCCCTTGTGTGGCCGAGCATTCAAGGGCCCCAAGGCCTCTACGCACAAGCAGCAGCATATCCGCCGCTTGCACCCAGAGCACTACACCCCAAAACGTGGCGGCAAGAAGCGTGCGGGCGCTTGACCCACCATCTTCTCAATGCAACAACACAAACCAGCCAGCTCCGGCATCTACTAAGTTATTCAACCAGCACGTGGCACTGGGCGCGACCAATCACACTTCGGTCAATAGCAGAGCATTGCTCATTAATTTTTGTATAGCTATTTATGCTAACCTATCTACCATATGCATTACGACTTTCAATCAGCAACTATTTGATTTTTTAAAAATCTGGGGGAGGAAAGAACTACTGTGTAGCAGAATCACGTGACCTAACGGCGGCTAGTTTACCAAACCGTTCTTGTCCGCGGGCCGCCTCGATAGTTCCGTTTGCTGCTCCCCTCACTCACCATGATTCGCACGCTGCTTTCGCTCACAGCGCTTCAGATTTACACCACGGCGCTTTACACCCTGTTCACGCAGGTCAATACACCCATCGCTAATTCATATGGTGGCCACTTGCAGTTCCTGACCGTCATTGGCGTCTACACGTCGGCAGTGACGCAGGTGTTTGCGCTGCTCACCCAGCTCACAGGTCTGCGCACCACCGCATTCCTCGAGGACATTACTCTTAAGATTAGTGCCCCGCTTGAGGTGATCATTAGCCTGCTGTACTGGCCCATTAAGCTCACGAACCCCCAGCTGCTGCTTGACCCCAAGGTCAATGTCGTGCTCGACCCTATTCTCGACAAGAAGCTGCACCTGTACCCGGCACTGTTCCAGGTGATCTATGCCGTCGTGTACCCTTCGAAGCTGTGGTCTGCTCGTGGCGTGCTCGAGCCCTCAGTGCTGTTCGGCCTGTTTGCTGGCGCCTACTACGCATGGACGCAGCACACGGCGTCGATCAACGGCCGTTGGCCCTACCCCATGCTGGGAATGCTCACGAACGAGCAACGCATTGGCCTGTTTGTTGGCTGTGCCAGTGCTGGCGTGGCCGTGTACAAGACTATCCAGTGGGCCCAGAGACGACGAAATTAAATCATATAAGTAAATCTATAATGTTGTCCGCATTGAAACCAAGAAACTACCACAAAAGCTCCTCGGGGATTAAGATTGGACTGCTCTCTCTGCAACGGTCCCCTTGACAACTGCCACAGTATATTAAGTGTTAAACCATAATATGGCACAAACTGCGTAGCCCAAACTCTACCCCAGCTGCAGAACGCAGACCAGGGCAGCAGCTCGCAAAGGTCAAGGCGAGGTCTAATCGTTGGTGAGAAAGAGAGTTTAATTGTTAGTGTATGTAAATTTGTGATGGAAAAATAAATATGCGTTTAGAACCACGGTTACTGGGCGTTCTCAAAGGCTTGACCACCTGAGGATAGTGTCTAGATTGTGTTGGCGATTGCGGCCCAAAATCATTGATGCTTTAACTTCGCCTTCGAGCACAAGAACAATTGCGGATCCCAGTGAAGGTGAAACAGCACACTCACGAGCAAGGGCACCATTACTATCGATGAGCGAGACTCCTTTCCATGCTGAGCCTGCCAGAAGTTGTTCAGATGGAACCACTAAAACGCCATGGTTTATGACATCTAATGGCAATGCACTAACGATATCCTCTGGTATTCGGTCGTCCGCACTGAATTTGAATATGAGAATGCATTTGGGCTGCAGAGACGCGAGTACATGCACAAGGTACGCGTCCAAACTGACGCCATGGTCTCCCAGTACAAGTCTAACAGGTGCTGGGGGAGCGTTAGCCGCTTGGGCAAGCAGCCGCCGGACGCCAGGCATTGATGAAGACTGCGGCTGGAGCAGTTCTTTGCTGAGCGTGCCGGATGCAGGGTCTATAGCTATAGGGCCAACCAATTGAGCAGGCGAAGCTGACCTTTGACGTTTGAGAATGCCAGGATCGCCAGAAATAGGCTCAAAGTAGTTCGAATCATCAAAATCAGCCGGCCGTTTCATCCTTAATTTTTTCTTCCCTCGGCACCACCACTCAAGTAGGGAAAAAAAGCTAAGTCACCTTGTTTCGAACGGCCATGGTGCTTAACCTGTTGACTTATAAGTTGACTGCGGGTGGCTTTAGTCACGAGACCCCTATATCCAACCCCCTTATCCCCTGCGGCTGATGTAACTTAACGCTGCGACATGAAGTTTCTAATGTTCCTGAATAGGCAGTCACCTGATCTACCGAAGACGATCCAAACCTGTCATCCGATCCGGAATCAGACGACGATCAAGGGCCCAAAGCAGCTTAAATGCAGAATAGAAAATAAACAAAAACCGAGTAACATAAAATGCAAAAATACTAAGCTGGCTTAAAGAGATGCTCGAATCAAATTTTGGGAAACAGCCTGGCCCTAGGCGACACGCACAGTCTCGGTGCCAGGGAGGGTCTCCTTGGGGTAGGGCTCGCCGGCCTTGCTTCCGAAGACAAGCTGGGCAGTGAGCTTCCAGTTATCGGGAACCTTGAAGGTGGAGGAAACCTGCTTGTCAATAAGGCCGTTGTAGTGCTGAAGGTTAGCACCAACGTTTTCAGTGGCAAGGGCTGTCCAGGTCAGGATCTGAGCGGCACCAGAGGACTGCGAAGCCCAGATGGGGAAGTTGTCAGCGTAGGCTGCGAACTTGTCCTGGGTGGCCTTGATAGTGTTAACATCCTCGAAGAAGAGAACAGTGCCGTAGGCAGCAGCGAAGCCCTCGATCTTGCCCTTGCTCTGCTCCCACTGCTCAGGGGGCACAACAGCCTTGATGGCAGGGCCAGTGATCTCATTCCAAAGCTTGTCGTGGTCATCACCGAACAGGATGATAGCACGGGTAGTCTGGTTGTTGAAAGAGGAGGGAGTCTGGGCCACAATCTCACGAACAATCTCCACAACACGGTCGTGCTTAATGGGGAAGTCCTTCTTGGACAACTGGTAGACAGTGCGACGCACAGCGAGGGACTTGAGAAGTTCAGTGGCAGACATTTTTGGGTTTGTGTGAGGTGGTACTAACGTGTGTTGGATAGTGTGAAAATAAAAAGATTCAACGTCGCCAACCGCTAGATATATAAGGACCTTGAGCTCTAGTAGATCATCTATGTGTGCATATGCGCGCTTAGCATAACGTCGTCTTAGGCCCTCATCACCCCTTCGGAAGGCCGACGATATACCCTGTAAATTGCGCTGACGAAGCACGGAGCGCCTACAAATGACTATCGGTAAACGCGGGTGATCGTGACATGGCGCGCTGAGACTATTCTCAAGCTTAGCCTTTTCGCGTAACCAACGCATCTCTCTGTAAGATTCAACGGTATCACGCAATTAGTAGACACCCACGCGATCATCGATAGGCCGGGTAGATATCCGAATTCCGCTAATTAGAACAAACATAGCGTCCGCTTACCCAGAAAAACCACGTGGCAGGGCTCCCAGCAGGGCCATGACCATAAAAATAGCACGAATTCCATATCGAGTCATCTGGAATATTCTGCTCGGGTCGTTTACCAGATTAAGGACAAATTAGATTTTAAATTGTAGTAGAATAGGCGTCTGGATATACCTGATACCTGCCTGTTCATTTCTGTGTGGACAGCAGTTACCCCTAGGCACACTCTATCGATATTAACACTGTACAATAGGTTCCAGCCCCCACATGCACGTGAGCAGCTCCACATGATCACCGTTAGGGGGGCAGGAGAGGACCCACAACCCCAGCCATGAGTTTAAATTGAACAGGGCCAAAATATTGATGTCCAAAAATGCAGCCCTGTCCACTATCTATAACTAAAAATTAAAAAGTCTCGTGATTTACTTGGTCGTGCACTGACAATGGTGAGCGCAGTGCTACTGCCATCCACGAATTCATAGCCTTGAATGAGATTAGTATCGCTGATCGAATCGAATTGATGAGTTGACTTTTTCTTTTCTTTTCTTTTCCGTAAGACAAAGAATCGAGAATGAAACACAAAAAACAAAACAAAACAAAAAAAAAGAAAAATCAAAGGTACCTCTGTACTTACTTAGCTGGGGGGTTAAGGACAAACTCTGCGCCCTTGACGATATTCGGCTTGAGGCCGTCAATGGCAATCTGCAGGAGCTTCTTTTCTTCGGCAGATGCCTTGGGTAGTGGGTTCTCAACGCTCTTGACACCCTCGGGGCCAAACTCGATGGGAACGGCAAAGAAGTCAACGCCAACCTCCTTGTGGACGGCCTCGCCGCCAGGCACACCGGGCAGGTAGACGTAGCCTGCAGCAACAGACTTCTTGCCCTTAGCACCGCTGAGCACAGACTCGGCGAACTGGTAGCCGGCGAACGCCATTGACAATGTGGCGGAGCCAGCACCGTCCTTGGCCTTGACCACCTCATCACCACCAAACTGAATGCGGTGGATAAGCGCCTTTTTAGCCTCCTCGTCAAGGTGAGACACCGATGGGCTCGCCAGGGACAGCAGAGGCACGATGGTCTCGCCGCTGTGACCGCCCACTACAGGCACGCTCACCTTCTCGGGGTCAGTGTTTGTGAGGCCGCCAATGAAGGTCTTGGCACGCACGCCGTCGAGGGTGGTGACACCGAACAGCTTCTTAGGGTCGAAAACTCCGTGCTTCTTGAGCACTTCAGCGGCAATCGGCACCATTGAATTCACGGGGTTGGAAATGATGAGCACAAACGCCTTGGGGGCCGTGGTGGCAATGCCCTCAATAAGGCCCTGCACAATTCCGGCGTTGATCTTGAACAGGTCATCACGGGTCATGCCAGGCTTGCGAGGAATACCGGCGGGGATCACAACAATGTCGGCGCCAGTCAGGGCCTTCTTGAGGCCGTCATTGGCAGGCAAGAAGCCCTCAGTCTTGCCGGCAGTCGACACGTGTGAGAGGTCAGCAGCCACGCCAGCAGCGTTCACCACGTCGTAGAGAGCCAGCTCGTCGACGTAAGGAGACAACTTGAGCAGCAGGGAGAGGGGCTGGCCAATACCGCCAGCGGCGCCGGCAACCACAGCTTTCACCATGTCGGGGTGGAGAAGATGTGTAAAAGAGAAAAAAAAAGAAAAGGGTAAACTGCTGAAAGGTTGTGCCTGCCTTTCTAGCGAACGTCCACGAGTGAGTTTAGGAGTTGGAACAAAAAACTTAGGAAATGGGGCGGAGATGCCAAACTTAAAGGAGTCTCTGTCTCTATGGTACCCCGCATGATGCCATCATCAGTGAGCTTATATATGCGGACCCATCCATTCGGCAGTAGCCGGGACACCCTGCGTCAGATGTGCCTTACATCGTGGGGCCTAAGCCATGAGAGTTCCGATTCCTCCCGAAATCCCCATTAGCCCCGACAAGTGCGTAATTTTACCCCAAACTTGTCTCAGTGCATTGGTGGGAAAGTTTAGAGGGTTCAGAAGGCTGATTGTTGCGGCGTTGTTAAGATGCTGCTGCATCCCTTGTCACGGAAACGCTTCGCAATGCTCCAATTGGCAGGTCCCAAGCACTGCTCCCCCTTCTAAACCCCCGATCATAAGGGGGAAAGGGTGGGGCTGGAAGGTGTGTAGCTCCCGCCGTGTTACAGCCATTCGTGTCACGTGTCACACACTTGGGTCATTTGGGCCGCTTGGGCCGCCTGGGCCGAGTTTTCGGACATAGTGCGAGGTTGTTTCACTCCACATGCAACCCGGGCAATTCCGGCTTACGACAATAAGTTCTGCTATTTTCGGTCGCATACCAGGGATGATTCACTGGGGTAACCATGGACCCCAATGCCTGTCATTGCAGCGCTCTCTAAGTGGTCAATGCCAGTGCCGGCAATGCCCCCACGTCTCGCTGGAGTGCTATGAGATGATCTCAGTTTATCCGGGTATTTAACATAGAGGTTCTTGAACAAATTGAGTGCCTGGAAGTGTATCTAAAGTGATATAATATGGCATTTCTTGTGCTTGCTGGTGGCCCGAGTATAGCTCAGCTTACACGGGCCGCTGCAGCCCTTCACAATACATATGTAGCTCAACAAAGTTTACCCCCGTGAGCTAGCTGCGTTGTAATAGCTGGGGTTTAAAAGCTGGGTTGTAATAGCTGGGTTGTAATAGCTGGGTTGCAATAGCTGGGGGTTAATAGCTGGGTTTTAATAGCTAGGTTGTAATAGCTGGGGGTTAATAGCTGGGTTTTAATAGCTAGGTTGTAATAGCTGGGGGTTAATAGCTGGGTTTTAATAGCTAGGTTGTAATAGCTGGGGGTTAATAGCTGGGTTTTAATAGCTAGGTTGTAATAGCTGGGGGTCAATAGCTGGGGGTTAATAGCTGGGGGTTAATAGCTGGGGTTTAATAGCTGGGGTTTAATAGCTGGGGTTTAATCGCTAGGTTGTAATAGCTGGGTGCTAAGGAGAATTGGCTCGTGCGAAGAAGCAGGACTTCAGGTCTTGCAACGGGTTGGAGCGGAAAAGGGTTCGCTGATTAACTGCATAAATCACGTTTTATTCCCATGACTTTATTCGTTTTGTCATGTGATTTGGTAGCCAATCCTTCCTGCTTAAGCGCTAGTGTGCTAGGAGCAAACATCGCGAGGCCAGGACAGTTGCGGCTAGAATAGCCAAAAGCTTTTACATGGACCTTCAGAATAGCAGGCCTCATTTCGCAAAGATGAAAGCCTCTAGAAAAGAAGAATATTGCGACTGGCACTCATGTGGCTCTCCGACTCGTCACATGAGTATCACCTGAGATCACCTGATTACTTCTGACATAACCTGCATAAAATGGCTTGGAAAAAGAAACCCTTTTCCGCTCCAACCCGTTGACAAGACCTCGTCTGCGTTCGAAGTCTTCACACCATTTCAGCACGGATTAGGGTTTCTCTATCCCAGCCACTGTGAGTTCACGACCAAGTCGAAGTCAGGTGACGCCATGTCCAAGTCAGGTGATTTCAAAGTCCTGTGGTCTTCGCGATGAGAGAGTCAAGCAGCGCTTGTGTAGTCTCCCTGAGTCAATTGTGAGAGAATATCTCTGGTTTGAAACTAACCAACTTGTTCAATTGTATTTCCGGAAAAAAAAAGAGCCTTCAGAGAGCCATTGATGCTTGAGATTACGCCCAGCATTGTGGCATTCAGAGAGTCCCCCTCCACGCTCTGGAAACCTTATATTGTCGTTGGAATGGAGTAGACAAAGGACAATTTAGAGGACGAAAGTGCTTGACTCGCCCGCGCGGGCGTCGAGAGAGGCAGTCCAAGTGTGCCAGCACTCGAACCATCACGTGTATATGGGCTTGGTGTTTGGCACGCGTGACGTGAAGTCACCTGTCACTTGACGAAAGGCTGTGAATGAGGTGTTCAGTCTCTCGTTGCCAACTTTTAGCCTTGAATCAAATCAGAAAACGGAGGAAATGTGATTCTGTGTACTAAATGTAGTTGAAGACCGGCGACGCCTATGCTAGATTCAGACTGATAAGCGACCGTTCTACCAACAATTGAAAGGCAGTGACATCCTAAATCACTTGTTTCAATTCATACAGCGATTGAATACACCTGATACTGTATGCTGTCAAAGCAGTTGTCAACATATACACTAGGAAGACAACATACAGTGTGCGCCGAAACAAAATGGCTGCATCAACAGCGCCAGCTGCTATAAACAATAAGTCGTTTCAAGAATAATATTAAGAGAATCACCTAAAGAACTGCACTTTCCCGGCCGGCGCACGCTGCGTCCTGGCTAGGGCAGCCACAGCCCCTTATATATATATATGCGACACACCTCTTAGCGGCGGGACACAGGAGCGTAGCTCTTGCGGACCTTGCGGGCGCGGGTGAGGGCAGAGGCCTTGCGGACGGCAGCCTCGAGCAAGTCGTCACGGTGGCTCACAGTGTTCTTAGACACGGAGAGGGCGACCTTGCGAGCGTCCTTGTAGGGGTGGAAGGTGGAGGCAGACACAGCCTTGGAGGGCTTGTTGAAGGCCTTGCCAGACTTGCGGAGGAGCTTCACGCTGTTGCCAGAAGACACAACACCAACGGCGGTGGGGTTAGCGAAGCCAGAAGCGGACTTGGTGTAGAGACCAGTCACGTTAAGGGGCTCAGCGGAGAAGTAGACACCACCGGAGGAGGGACGCTTAACAAGGTAAGCAGAGTTGGTGCGAGCCACCTGCCACACAAGGTCGTAGGACACGTTCGAGGCGGACATTTTACTGATTGTGGATGGAGGAACAAATGGATTTGTTACAGTTCGTGATCGGTAGGCAGTGAGCGGACTTGTGCGTTTGAATATCCTCCCATTGCCGTAACCTCAGGGGGCCATTTTTTTTCAGAGTCGGTGACAACTCATCTCCCAAAAAATTATAGAGAGGCCCAACGCATATCAATCGCTCAAAATTAGTTTAAGATTGGCTAGTTTGTCACAGCCTCGACTATCATCGCCCTAAGCCCTCTACTAATTTCCCCGGCACATACCACATGCCTCAAAATACAGATTGTTCACGACCTTCAAGCTGGCGATAGCCTACTGCCTCAGTTCAAAAAAAAAAAAAAGGAATTAGATACATAAAATTAAAATAATTAAGTGCTGAAACCAGCGAATCGAAATGAACGAAAACTACTCTTCAAGGCCTTGCAACATCACAAGCTCGTGGTATCGGCCTCCTAATGCTAGTAGCGAGTCGTGGTCGCCACGTTCAACAATGCGACCGCCCTCGAAAACGTAAATAATGTCGGCATTCTTGATAGTCGATAATCTGTGAGCAACGGCGATGGTGGTGCGGCCCTTGGCGGCGTCGTCAAGCGCCGCCTGGACAACCTTCTCAGATTCAGAGTCGAGCGCAGAGGTCGCCTCGTCAAGCAGAAGAACCTTAGGGTTACGAATGAGAGCACGGGCAATGGCGACACGCTGCTTCTGTCCACCACTAAGGAGCGAACCACGGGAACCTGACACAGTATCGTAGCCATCAGGGAGTGACATGATAAAGTCGTGAATGTTGGCCTTCTTAGCGGCGGCTTCAATCATGTCCTGGGTTACTTCGCTTTCTTCACCGGGCCAGCCCATGAGAATGTTCTCGCGCAATGTGCCAGAGTAGAGCATAGGCTCCTGTTGAACCAGAGCAAATTGGCTGCGTAGCGCCTCAAGGTTGTAATCGCGCAAGTCGATACCATCCAATAACACCTCGCCCTTGAGCACGTCGTAGAACCGCTCAATAAGGCCAATAGTGGTACTCTTGCCGCAACCAGACGGGCCTACAAGCGCAATATACTGGCCCTTCTCGACCTGGAGGTTGAGACCGTTGAGCACGGGCACCTTCGGACGGGTCGGGTAGCGGAAGTACGCATCACGGAACTCAATAGCACCACGGATCTTTTCCGGATCAGGGCGGATTCCCTCCTGGCTCCACACGTCAATGTGGGGATGCGCAGACATGACGCGGTAGATGTTCTGGGCGGCATCACGAGCCTTGCCCATATCGGGAGCATAACTGAAGATCTGACCGGCAGCTTGTGCACCCAGGACAATGGCCATGAAGCAGGTCATGTAGCCAGTGACGGTTGCCTGCTGCTTCGACAAGCACTGTGAGCCCCACCAGAACACTAAGGCAACTACCCACGGTGTCAAACCCTGCGACAGACCGTACAAAACTGCCGAGCGGAAAATGGCAATTCGCGAGCGGCGCACTTGGGTATTGACTTCACTAGAGTACTTCTCAATCACACCGCGTTCGCGAGTGAGGGACTGGACCGTACGAACAGCAGACGTGTACTGTGCCGCGAGAGCACCGCTGCCCTCGTAAACGATGCGGGCACGTTCGCTGAGCGCAGTGAGAACCCACATACGAACAAAGCCACAACCCACGAGAACGGGTACTGTAGACGTAGCCACGAGGCCGATACGCCAACTGAAGGGAATACCGGTGACCACACCACCGATAAGAGTGGTCAGGGATTGCAAAATCTGACCCATGGTGGCACCACCGAGACCCTCGATAGCTTTGGCTTCCTTTGCGAGTACAGAAGTAAGAGCACCAGGTGTGTTGTTCTTGTGATCAAAGTAGGCAATGTCCATGCGCATCATTTGTCTGAATAGCTGCAGGCGCACCGTGCGCACAAGTCGCTCAGATGCAACGCCGAGTAACGAGACGGAGGAAATGGCAGAAATCAATGAAATGGCACCTAAGAAAAAGAGCCAGCCAGTGAGAACATTCACCGCATGGCGCATGTGATCATACTGCGACTTAGGCACAATCATGGCACCGACAACGTGGCCGGAGACCATGGCCATAGAGGGGAAACAGTAGCCAAGAATAGTAGAACCAAGTGCACCGATGTAGATATACTTGAGCTCAGGACGGTTAAGATGGAAGAGAAGCCTGACATACTTCTTAAGGCCCGCATTCTCAGGGTCCAAAACACCAGGAATGTTGTCCTCACCAAGAAGAGGCGAGTCCTGGAACATGTTGGCTTCATCTTCCACCACCATTTTGTCCTCTTGAATAAGAAGCCCGGTTTCGGGGTCGAAGCGCGACTTCTCGTTGATGAAGCTACTAGCTCCACCAGCTCCAGGAGATGCGGCGCGGCTAACAAGGGCACTGTTAGATGCTGTTGTCGTCAACTGCTGTGCCTCCACGAGCTTGCGGTAGATACCATCCTCTTTAAGGAGCTCAACGTGAGTTCCTTGCTCCATAATGACACCCTTTGACATGACAACAATCTTGTCAGCGTTCTTAATCGTGGACAAGCGGTGGGCAATCACAATGGTTGTGCGGCCAGTACTTGCACGGTCAAGAGCGTCCTGCACAATACCTTCTGACTTTGTATCAAGGGCAGACGTGGCCTCATCCAACAACAAAATCCTTGGGTTCGACACAATGGCTCTGGCGATAGCGATACGCTGCTTCTGGCCACCACTGAGCAAGAAGCCGCGGTCACCAACGTTGGTGTCGAGGCCGTCAGTGAGGGTCTGGATGAAGTCGTAAGCGTTTGCATCTCTGCATGCTTGGATGACCTTTTCGCGTTTAACCTCTTCTGGGGAGTCCTCGAACTCGGTACCTGTAAGACCATAGCAGATGTTTTCGTAGATAGACACGTTGAACAAGGTAGGTTCTTGCTGCACATAGCCAATCTGTTGGCGAAGCCATCGCACGTTGAGCTCACTGAGCTCAGTGCCATCGAGAGTCACCGAGCCTTCAAGAGGGAGGTAAAACCGCTCGAGAATACCCACAATTGTACTCTTACCTGAGCCTGAGGGACCAACGAGGGCAACCGTCTTGCCCTCGGGAATGGTGAGGTTAAAGTCTGGGAGCACAAGCACGTCGGGACGTGAAGGGTAACGGAAGCGAACATCGCGCAGGACAATCTCGCCACGAACAGGACCAGTGGGCACGATACCCTCGTTGCTGTCGCTGTCAATTACTGGTGTGCGGTCAACGGCTTCAAGGAGCGACTTGCAGGCAGCGATACCATCAAACACAAATCGGACGTTAGGAGCGATGTTGCCAAGCTGGAAGGAACCAATGAGCATTGAAACAATCACAGCGAAAACATGACCAATGTTAGCCTCACCGGAAGCAATCTCGCGGGAACCCTGCCAGAAGGCAAGGGCGTAGGTCCAGAACATGGCGGCCCAAATGAGACCCAGCATGATACTTAGCGACACGTTAGAGCGGTGAGTTTCTTTGAGAGCAGCAAGGAGCCAATTGTCGAACCGTTTCGCGACGCGATCCTGAGCACCGAATGCCACCGTATTGCGAATAGCACTGAGCGCCTCTTCGGCCACGGTCGATCCGCGGGAGTAGAGCTTGTCAGAGCGCAGCTGGTACTTGATCAGGAACCTTGCACCACCCATCATAGAGAACAAAATGTAAAAGACAGTACTGAGAAGAATAGCAGCAAGCTTCCACTGCTGCGAGAAACCAATGACCAAGGCAGTGATGAATGTCGCAATGCCCTGGATGATGTTGCCGAGCTTTTCGCTGATAGCGAGCTGGACGGCATTAGTATCGTTGATAATCTTGGTTGTGACCTCGCCCGAGCCCAATTTGTCGAAAAAGGCAATGTTCTGGCGGATAACTGCTCGCATGTACTGCTTGCGGAATTGACCCGCGATCTTTTCACCGCGGTCGACGAGCAGAATCGACTCGAGGGTTGCGGAAACCAAAGTTCCAACACCAATGTAAACAAAGTAGAGAGCGAGATGGTTAACACGATGACGGAAACCATCTGGGGTGGCTACAGCCGATGTGCTATCGGCAAAGAAGCCATTGAAGGTGTTCAAAATGGAGCCAACGACCAATGTGAAGGTCGGTAATGCGACACCATGCACTACAGAGAAGAATACACCAAGGAACACGAGAATGCGATCAGTGGTACTCGCGAACCTGAAGAAGGTAAAAATGTTAGCCGACACAGGGTCGATATGCAACTGTTCGCGAAGGATTGTGGCCTCTGCGGGGTCTAAAGCGGCGAGCTTTTCCTCTAACGCGTCCTCAGGCTTCTTTTGAGACAAATTGAGTTCATTGTCTTCTTCAGAAGTGGCAGGCTTTGTTTTTCGGCGACCAAACTTTCGTCCAAACCATGACGATTTTTCTTGTGATGGCGAGTCTTGCTGCGCATCTTCGACACTGGTGGTTGTATGACTATCAGCCAGAGGCTTTTCGCTTAGCCCGTCAGTATGTGACAGACCACTGGAATGCGAGTCCACATCACCAGAAACGATGGTGGGCCCGTCTTTGCCGGTCATCGTTGGCGGCAGTGCCAGGAAGCGACTACTTCAATAGTTGTTGGCGGGTTAATGTTACGTTTTTCGCCTGGGCTAGTTTTGTTTGGGCAAGTGCAAAGATGCGCCACCTAAAAGAAACACAAAAAAAAACAACAAACAATAGATAACGACAGGATCACTTGTATCAAGTCGATTTACGTTGAAGGCGAGATTGCTCGTCAAGTGTCCGTTCGTGAATATTTATATTTTTGTGTCGATGTTCAAACGCATGGCTAATCTCTGGGGGCGGCAAGCTGCAGCTCTCATGCCCTTTTTGTTGGGAGTCTCTCTGCATCATCATCAATCTGCGTTTGTCAGGCAGGGGATTGTCAGGCAGGGGATTGTCAGGCAGGGGATTGTCAGGCAGGGGTAGGTTTCGCAGGGAGGCGCGCCAAAGGAAGGCCGCCTGAGCTCAAAGCCTCGAAGGCATATAATGCAGGAGATTTACTAGTAAAGCTGGCGGATGTAGCGGCTTGCCGTGGCTGGTTTGAGCAGGCTGGTAAAGCTATACAAACGGAACGAAGAACTAATTTAAAGTTACACGCGATTTGTGAACGTTAAACCGTGGAACTACAAAAGTCGTTAGGCCTTAATTTTTTTTTTCCCTCCTTTCTCGTGGTAACAAACATGCACTTCTAACAGCCATATTAGGTGGAAGCCGGACCGAGACGGCATTATTGTAACAAGCCTCGATTCGATAATGCGTTCCCAGCTTGATGAGCAGTCCTGAAATAATTCGGATCCGCGACACACCGGAAACTGGCAACGGTTTCTTTGTGTTTCGTTGGTGCTATGCTGGAATTAGTTGTATTCAAACAAAAACCCTAAACCGCACCATGCCTCGGCAACCTAACCCTTTTTTGATGAGTACTTCACTTGCCCAGTATGTACATAGAGTGGCAAAGGGGGTGGCGAACGAGAAGCTAATGTCAAACGATCTTTTAATGAATAACAACTAAAAGAACCAAAAGCATCGAAGTAGATTAGTTCAACGGTTCTCGGATATTTAGTCTCGTGTCTACCCGACATGATGCACGAGCGAGGACCGCGTGGCTTTGACTGTCAGGGCGCCTGGCTCGATGAGTAATGTTGCAGTTTTGGTTGGGTAATGGAGTCACGGATCTCGGGACGTGATATGGCCATGCCGTGTGTGAACGGTTTTCCTTTTAGTGATGTTCTGCGTGATTTCGCCACGGCATTCTGCAGTCATATTTTAAAGCTTAGTGTCCGGTTTCAACTGACGTTGCCCAGGTTTGTTCCTGTCGTGCTGGGCGATTAAGGGTTGGGCTGATAAGCCCAAGCGAGAAGATACATCAACTATGTAGTGAAAGATAAGATTCTTAACGTAACTTGTGACATTGGACTATACACGTGCTAATTGTGGGTGTTGCTAGCCCCTATTAATTTAATTACTAGCAGCAATTTTGATAGCGATGGGGCATTCCCAATTTTGAAGGTGTTAGCTCACTAGCACTGGCACTGATGTTGGTAGAAGTGATTTCACTAATGCCAACAATTATTATACCGATTTACAAATGCCAGCAACGATTTTCTAGTTTACAATGCTAGCAATGATTTTATCATTTCACAACGCTGGCAATGAATACCAGTTCACAATGCCAACAATGGCTTCACAGGTCCTAGTAGTGAGTTTATGAATGCTAGCACTTATTATACCACTAGCGCTTCATTGGTCAACAGTGCTACAATAATTTTACCATACTACAAAGCTAGCATTGAATTCACCAGTTCACAGTGCGAGCAACGACCTACCAGACTACGAAGCCAGCCATGGTTCGCTTGTCGGCAAAGCTGGCATTGATATCAGACTACAAAGCTAGTGGTGAGAACCACATCAAAGATCTAACTGTGTCACCAGACTATAAAGGTGGCCAGTGGCATTAACATAACCACCAAACTACAAAATTGAAAGCAAATGATGAATTACTACATGCGAAGGAAAGCCGTCTAACAGCGGCCGTAGCCACGGCTGGACTAGCAGAATGGAATGGGTATCAGTTGTGTGGCGAGCCACGTCAGTTTAAAAGTTGCAAGTGAGGTCGTACTTGGTGTTGCCGGAGCCATCAAGCATACCCCAGTGCTTCTCAACAGCAGAGTTGCCAGAGGACTCGGGCTTCCACGACTCGTCAAAGGCCTCGAACACGAAGGTGTTGATGCCCCAGCCACGGATGGCACAGATGGCCTGCTGCCAGAACTGAGCAGCGTTGGAAACGCTGGGCACAGCGCTCTCAAAGTTCTCACCAGCAGTAGCCCAGCCAGTCTCACCAACCCAGAAGTCAAAGTCGTCGGTGCCCTTAACGGTCTGGATGTTCTGCAGAGCCTGCATAATGTCGTCAAAGAAGGAGTACGAGGCATTACCCATCGTCTGGCCCTGCCAGTAAGAGAAAGCGTTGGCCCACACAAAGTCGGCGGCCTGGATGGCGGGCTGAGCGAAGCCGTCAACAAGAATGTTCCACGAGTCAACGGTACCAACCTGAGTCGAACCGTAGCTGTTGCCGTCCTTGTCCTTGATGTTGGGCAGCAACTGCTTCACGGTGTTGATGGCATTGGCAAGGCCCTGCGCATCAAGGTCCGACGTCAGGCCCTGGGAGTAGTAACGGTACATGGCCTCGGAGCCAACGGTCACACCACGGATCACAGAGCTCGAGATCGTGGGCAGGTAAGTCTGGAGAGCCTGCTGCTCGGCCTGGAAGTGAGCCTCATCAGTGGGCCACACGCCAAGGTAGAGCTGGAAGCCCTTGGACTCGAGGGCAGGTCCGATCTGCTGCAAAGTGTTACAGTCAGAGGCGGCGTACACACGCACAACGTTGGTGTACTGAGCAAGAGTGTCGAAGTCGCTCTCGTAGTCGGCAGTGGTCTTGCACTGGCCGTCGGAGTTGCGCTTCACACCGAGGGCAAGGCCGAGCTCACCAGTGGGGTTCACGGCAACGGCAGTCGAGGCGGCAGAGGCCAAAAGAGAGACAGTAGAGAACCTCATTTGTGTTCCTATTCCTTGGTTTTTTGGGGGTTTAAACGGGAGTGGGTCTGTACAACAAACGAGTGAATGAGTGTTGGGTAGGAAGCTAAAAATCGCCAGGGAGCCGTGAGGTATGTGGTGATTAATTCCAATGTTTTGTTATGCTTGGGAAGGCGTGGGAAATGGCTTATGGATGTGGTGGGTGTGTGCCTGTGGCTCACCTTTAACGAGGGGAGAGAGATCGTCTGCCAAAGCCGGGGCTGAAATTACGGGGAAACTAAGCCAAAAAGGCACGGGATCACATTTTTCTTTCATTGTTTTCTGCTTAGATCAGCAGGATCGCACAGATGCTGGGAATTCCGCTTGGGCCAAAGCGCTATTAATAGAAATGATAAAATGGTCAACAGCATGATTTAACGCGGAGTTGGTTGAAAAGCTCGTGCTTCAGCATAGAATCCCCGAAATTTGAGCATCTCCAAACTAAATTAAATCAACTACTTTGTATTTCATGATAACTTCGAATTATGTCTTGATTCGACCCTTGCCCTTGGCTGCATACGATCCGATGCTCGACTTGCTAGTTTAAGTCGCGAGGCTCTGCCTACTTGTTTCGGTTCATGGATCTTAAACTATATAACTAGATGGGTATCACACGAGCCTAAATACATTCTCAGGTGCCAATGAATCAAGCCTTGAGCGACGCTTCAACCGCCCTTAGCGATTACGACCATGTTACCTGGTGGGTTAGCAACGCGAAGCAGGCCGCCGCATGGTACTGCATGAGCTTTGGATTCAAGGAGATCGCATACAGGGGACTCGAAACAGGATCTAAGGATGTTAGTTCGCACGTGGTGAATGCGGGCTCGTTCAAGATGGTGTTCACGAGCGCCATTCGGCCACGGGCTTCCTTGCCAGAAAACGCCGAATTGGTCCAGGAAATCCACGATCATGTCGCCCTGCATGGGGACGGCGTACGAGATGTCGCCTACCGCTGCGATGATGTTCATGCCGTGTATACAGCAGCTATAGCTGCGGGTGCTACTTCATACCAACCCCCGAAGACGTTCAGCGATGAGTTCGGCAGTGTCGTGACAGCAGTTATTGGAGCGTATGCCGACACAAAACACACTTTGATTGACCGTTCAAATTATAATGGTGAGTTTATGCCTGGCTATGTGCTCACCTCGAGACTTGCCAAGGGACGCAAGCCCCATGCCTACCGATCGGTCCTCGAAGAGGCGCTTGAGCCATCTGGAATTGAAACCATCGACCACTGTGTTGCAAACCAAGGATGGGACCAAATGCAGGAAACCTGCGATTTTTACGAACGGGCCCTCGGATTCCACAAGTTTTGGTCCGTTGACGACAAGACTATATGCACCGACTTTTCGGCCCTGAACTCGACTGTAATGGCCTCAAGCAATGAAAAGATCAAAATGCCCATTAATGAGCCCGCAAAGGGCAAACGCACGAGCCAAGTAGAAGAATTTGTCCAGTTTTACGGTACCCCCGGCGTTCAACACATTGCGCTACTCACCAGAGACATCATATCTACAATCAAGAATCTCCGTCAACGTGGAGTAGAGTTCATTGATGTTCCTGCATCATATTATGAGGAACTGCGTCGCCGTCTCGCGAAGTCCCCAGTCGAGGTACGTGAAGACTTGTGTGTTCTTGAAAGTCTCGACATTCTCGTCGATTTTGATGAGAATGGATACCTGCTGCAACTGTTCACCAAGCCGCTCAGCGACAGGCCCACGATCTTCTTTGAAATTATCCAACGCGAAAACTTTGACGGATTTGGGGCCGGCAATTTCAAGTCGTTGTTTGAAGCGATCGAGCGGGATCAAAGCAGGCGTGGAACCCTCTAATCTTAGTCTTAGTTTTTTTCTTAAAGTTTACTGGCGGCTTAAAAGCGCCAATGAAATCATAATTGCATCTTCAGTTCGCGCACTCGCAAGATCTGTTGCCGACCCATCAAATAATGAAGCTGCATCAGTATCGAGATCTGCATCGGCTTTGACGGCGGCTTCAATTTCCTGCCATTTGCCAAACACCAACAAAGGTTCTGCGGCGCCCTTGACCACCTCGAGACCAGTCTCACTAATTAAAGCGTGGGGCTTTGAATGGAACTGCTGGCTCGAAACATAGACTGTGTGTGAATAGCCCTCGGCAACACTGGCATGTGTGAAGATGTGGCTGAACTTGGGCGTGGCTCTAACTGCGTAGGCCCGGCTGATTTTGGGGTCTGCCTTGACAGCCTTTTTGGTCTTGGTATTCACCAAAACACGTGAATGCACGGGGACCTGGTCAACAAGCTTAAATACGCGGCTGTGACCAACATTAACATAGGGCGTGACCTTCGCATCGGCGAGCTCTTTCTTCGACTTCTTGGTCTTTTTCCTTGTGGTAAATTTTTTGATCGCAATTCCTTCTATGATATTGTCTTCGGTTGTTTGAAGACCGGCAATTCGCGGTAGCTTCCTTGCGTAGTGATACAATTTCTTGTTCTTTGATCCAAACACTTGGCGTCGCAGGTGTACGGGAGTGATTAAATACTGCAACAAATTTGCTGCCATCACTGCCTCTTCTGACAATGGATCAGATTTGGTCTTCTCAACAACAGGCTCTTGGTCTAGCAAGATCTTTTTTGGTCCAACTGGAGCTGCGGGCTCTGCAGACACTGTCTCTGTAGGCACGTCATACACAATAATTTCTCGCACTTTGAACAGAACGCACGCACGAACAACTTCGTACAGGCTATTAGTGGCCTGCTCAAGGTTATAGCAGGAGTGACCGCCTATTATTGACGACGGAATCGCTACCGTCACCATTTTGACAGGATGCAATGAATCTGAAATATTTCAGTCTCAAGTTTATATGGCTTAGATAAGGGCGTCCATAAAAGTGGACTTCTTAAGGTCCATCGCAATTGAGAACTAGAAAGTTTTCGAATAACTAAAAGGAAAAAGATAAGAATTTTAAAGATAAGCATAGCTACTAAAGCGAAAGTTCATTCGCACTCAAGCCAGGTTTGGCCTGATACAAATTGCCTGGGCTTGTAAATAGTGTGACAAATCTCGCTGTGATTTCAGCACCTTCACTAATGGCTCTGAACATCAATGATTTGAGCGTCGAGCAGCTCGCCGAGCTCAGGAAGTCAATGGAGGCTGAGATCGAGCACCTTGGCGACTCTTTCACAAAGCTTCGCGAGGCTCAAGCCAAATTCAACGAGTGTGCCCAGTGTGTCAAGAGCACTAGTGTGCCTAGTAATGACGGAAAGGACCTGCTCGTGCCGCTGTCATCGTCACTATACGTACCAGGCAAAATCAGACATACAGACAAGTTCGTGGTTGATATTGGAACCGACTACTTTGTCGAGAAGAGTGCTGCAGATGCGACCAAGTTCTTTGATAATAAGGTTGAGACCCTTAACAAGAACTTGGTGGATCTCGATAAGATTGTGAACGAGAAGATGGCTACACTTAAAGCTTTGGAGGGCATGTTCATCACAAAAGCACGGGCGGCACAACTCCAGCAACAACAGGCACAGCAGACCCAGCAGGCCCAGTCACAGTCCCAGAAGGAAACGGCATAGAGTTTTAGTTTTAAGTTATCGTGTATCATACTGAATGGTTACAGGTCCATCGTTGATCAACTCAACGTCCATCATGGCACCAAAGACTCCGCCCTCGACGTCGGCAGTGCCATTGTGCATATTTTGAGCGACAAGGCGCATGACTTCTTCGTACAACGCTTTGGCGTGGTCACCCTTGGCAGCCCCGTGGAAGTCTGGCTTGGTACCTTTGGTGACTTTTGCAAACAAGGTGAATTGTGATACCACAAGAACTCTGCCCTTTATATCCCGGACGGAGTTCTTCCATTGTTGCTGCCCAGACTCATCTGGCCACAAGCGCATGCCGGTGATCTTTTTGGCTATCTTTGTGCAATCCTCCTCGGTGTCTTCAGGGCAGACACCAACAAGGACCATGAGTCCCTTGTCAATCTTGCCAACAACAGCATTACTGACTGTTACTGAAGCTCGTTTGACTCTTTGCACCACGATTCTCATCTTTAATGAAGCACAGTGAACGTTATCACCGACTGATTTAGTCAGTGGAGGTTTTGGGCAGTCGTGATATATGCATGGAGAGCCGCCGGTTAGGGTTGATTTTGATTTATCGGATTAACAAAGGGTTGAACCAAAATACAAATTTATATCGATCTTTTGAAATTAAATACCTGCCGCAGTGAAGAAGCGGTGTGCAAGCTCGACACCTGCGAACGTGGCTGCGTTGGCCGGGAATGCACGAGCCAGGGCAGCACCAACGCCTGGGAAGAAGGCCTTGAAGCCACCGCGGGCATAGATCTTCTTTGTGACGGCAGAGATTGAGGTGGGCTCATTGCTCGATTGGAGGTTGGACTTGATTGTATCTACGGGGAACATTGGCACCCACATGGCAATACCAGCAGTACCACCCGCCAACAGAACCTTGTCCATACTCGTTTTACCTGTCACCGGGTCGGCATAGGCGCGTCTAATGTATTCGTAGGCGGCGAAATACAAAGCAGATCCTGGACCGTCACGGGCCAAGGTTGCAAATGTGCCTCTAAAGATGGAGCGCACGCCGCCCTCAGAATACAAGTGCTTGACGGCATCCAAAGCGCCATTCAGTTGCTTCTGACCCTCTGCGAGTTGGCCCTGGCCCTGGAGCTGGAGCACTACCTTGATACGCTCGAAAGGAGCCGTAATGGCTGTCATGGGAATGGCCGAGAAGAAACCGGCAGCAGAGATCTGGGCAATGCTAAGCGGAGCAGTTTCATCAGTACCTGTGGCAGTGCGAACGAGACGCTGGCCGAGATCGTAACCCCAGAAGGACACTGCGAACATGGGAGTGACGCCAATCAAGGGCGCACCTACACCGCGGTAGAGACCGAGCGGGCCATCCTTCTTAAGAATGAAGCTAACAGCATGCATTGCACTGCCGCCAGACGTCTGCTGGCGGACTTTGATCAAGTCGAATGGGTGACCAGTGAGCACGGCACAGATACCGCCAACACCACCAGCGACAAACGACTTGACCTGGCCCACGAGGGCGTTCTTCTCGGTGGTGACACCAGAGTTCTCAGCAGCGGAATCAGCCTGATCAGACATTTTTTTTTTCTATTTGCTGAAGAGACAAAAGACAAAAGACTGTTAATGTGATTGCCTCGGTTATCGGTCACACGAGCTCCTCTTTATACGAACAGACAAGATGGTGGATTATTATGACAATGCCCACCCTTCCCACTGGCAGGTGACGAGTCGAATTATGCGGTGTGGAGGAAAACGCGGGGTTTGGCGGTTTAGCCTCTGCTGCTGCTGGTGCAAGCTGATGAAGAAGAAGAGCCTGCCGAGGTGAACGTGAGCATACATCACGTGATGCATTGTTCCCGAAGCGAGATAACGGGCAATAGTAAATAAGACACTCTAGCTAAGATTACTAACCTTCAACCAGCCGAGGGCGGTTAAGCATGTGATTCCGTCGACATGAGTGTCGTCGATCTGGGGTCTTCTTGTTCCTAGGTGCATGTCGTTCGGATGACATTGTTAAAAGCATGTGATAACTGTCATATCTATACAAGATGTTACAACGAAATGTGTGGCTTTTTTCTATGTCATTTGGTGAGCTACAAATAAGCTATGTACAATGTGTTACACCGAAATTCAGGAGTGGTTAATGAATGCTGCGAATGTTTGGGCTTGACATCATTTCAAGCCGTTTGTTGCCTTGGCGTATCAAATACTCAATGGTAGCGATATCACGACGGCCTACATTGCGGTGCTTTTCGAATTCACGGCGAGTAAACGCTATAAAAGCCGGGGCTTGCTCATGTTTTTTCGAGGCCGCCCGGATGCACTGACGGTAGAGTCCGAGCACATCCTTCTGGAGGCCGCTTAGCTTTGCCATTGGAAGTGGTTTTGCCATCTTCCCCCTTGACCCAGACGCAGTGTACCAGCTCTCAGCTCTCAGCCCCAAGCAATTAGTGCTGTTGGTCTTGGTATGGTGGTTGACTTAACACTGTAACGCACCATCATCATCTGTTGGTCAGAAAATTTCCGAGGAAGACACGTGACTTGATCACCTGGTTCTAACTTAACTCAGGTTTGACTGTACGTAGGGGGACCAAATCACGCGATCCGCCACCCGTAACTTCGAAATAGCACATTACATTTTCCCTCGCCCCTCTCGCCTCCCTCCCAACCCTGTCGTAGCCTCACCTTCAAATGGGAGAATCAGGAAAAGAAAAAACTTTGGGCGACGATCACCAGAATGAGTAAGCGCATATAAAATGAAAGAAAAAATTCACTGGTTTCGACAGAAGGCCGTGGAATAATAGCTTGGACCTCTACAAGTACTACCAGCTGTGAAGTTTAAGCTAGTTTCTCAATAAATCATATCAATTACAACTTTTGTTAATATCCCAATTTGTTTCACACAAAAGTACAAACGAATTGGCATGAATTGGCCCATCTCAATGTGGGGGACAGTGCCATATGGCTGCAGCGTTTAATGGAGGGGGAGCCATCGGCCCCAGCCATTTTCTCAGGCCTCCGCGCCAGTGACGACATGCGTTAATTTTTTTTTGCAGATGAGCAGGCTTACATTAGGGTAGGGGCTATCCAAAAAAAATTTCAAATCACAGAAGGTCTTCGAAACCAATATATAAACATCACCCCGGCCCATCAATTGTTCCTTTGTACTAACTTGTTCGCTAGCACAGTTCGCACAGACACACACACGAATCTTTGCAACCTACACGCACACATATCACAATGCCATTTGTTTACGTTCCTAGCGACGATGAGGGTTCCGACGCCGGCGTCGTGAACTACAACAGCAGCCGTCGTGGCGAGGGCCGTCGTGCCGCTCGCGCTCAGCGCAAGTCTACGCCCGCCACCCGTTCTGGCCGCGTTGGTAAAAAGAGCAGCAGCAGCAGCGTGAGCCGCGCTGATCTTGCTGAGCTCGATCTTCCTGTTCCTTCTATTCACAAGCAGAGCCTCGAGCAGGAGGCTGGTGAGCTCTTCGCCATCCACGACCAACTCGCCGAGCTGGATCTCGACACTCTCGTTGGTGACGTTGACTTCCTTACTTTCCTCCTTAATGCCCTTCAGGGTCTTCAGAACCGCCTCGAGGCTCTTATTGAGATTGGTGGCGGCAAGTCTAACCGTCGCTTCCGCAAGCGCGTCGCTTTCTACATTGCCAGCGTGCGCAGCCTTATCAGCGAGGTGGCCGAGATTCTCGAGGTCTCTTGCGAGCAGGAGATTGGCTCTTCTAGCGAGGACAGCAGCTCTGATTCTGACTCTGACTCCGAGTCTAGCTCCAGCTCTGACAGCTCTGACAGCTCTGACTCTGAGTCCGACAGCGAGTCTGAGAGCGAGCTCGAGATTGATGTGAATGATAGCGATCTCGACTCCGAGGAGGTCGACCGCGTCCTTGCTGGCGCTGAGTCCTCTTCTTCCGAGTCCGAGAGCGACGACGACGAGGTGCTCTTCGCCGTTGCCTCTGAGGATGACGAGGAGATCGACTCCGACCTTGCTGACACCTGCGGCTCTTCCTGCGAGGAGTGCGTGTGCGCTTCTGAGGATGAGGAGTGCTGCGACGATCTCTGCGACTCTTGCCGCGTCGAGGAGCTCGACCCCGAAGATATCTACGAGGTCCAGCCCGAGGACGACGAGGAGATTGTCTTTGTTGAGGCCGCCTCCGACTCTGACTCTAGCTCTAGCTCCAGCTCTTCTAGCTCTGATTCGGACTCCGACTCTAGCTCGTCTAGCTCCAGCTCCAGCTCTAGCTCTAGCTCTGATTCTAGTTCTTCCAGCTCTAGCTCTTCATCCGAGTCCGACTCTGAGTCTGACTCTGATGAGGAGATTGAGTTCCTCTAAAATGCTGATAAGCCAGCAAAACGAACATGACTAGAATACTGCTACGACCTTAGAAATGAAATTTTATTTTTGGAATTTCTTAATTTAGCACCTAGCTTTGCAGGTGCCTGAACATCATCATTCAACCACATTTTTTTATATCATTACCGTACAGTAGTTTATTAAAGTTTTTCTAGTTCACATTCTCCACGCATGTTGTCACACGCGCTGCGACACACCGCCGTCTCATGCTTGTGCTTGTGCTTGTGCTTGTACTTGTGCAGTATCAGCTTAAGTAATTTTTAATTTAGGATCCATTTCATACTGCTTTGTGCTTGTTGCATTGCCCGTCCACAATGGTTAATATCACGGACAAGATCGAGCAGATCCAGCAGGAACTGGCTCGTACTCAAAAGAACAAGGCCACAGAGTACCACATTGGTCTTCTCAAGGGTAAGCTTGCACGGTATCGTCAACAACTTCTCGAGCCTGGCCCAGGAGGGTCAAAGACCGCTGGCACTGGGTTTGAAGTACAAAAGAGCGGCCATGCCCGTGTAGCCCTAATTGGTTTCCCGTCAGTGGGTAAATCATCGCTTCTTTCTAAAATCACCAAGACCAGGAGCGAGGTCGCCCATTATGCATTCACGACCCTTACATCTGTCCCTGGTGTGTTGGAATATGACGGAGCCGAAATTCAAATCCTCGACTTGCCGGGTATTATCCAAGGCGCTGCCGAAGGTAAAGGTCGCGGTAGACAAGTCGTGTCTACTGCTCGCACTGCCGACTTAATTTTGATGGTTCTCGATGCGACCAAACCAGAGTCACAGCGCCAAATCCTCGAAAAGGAGCTCGAGTCGGTTGGTATCCGACTCAACAAGGCCAAGCCTGATATTGTCCTTACTTACAAGCCGACTGGTGGTGTCCGTGTCACATTTGCTCAACCAGCTAAGAATCTTGATGAGAAAATGATCGCGAACCTGTTGAGAGACTACAGAGTACACAATGCCGATGTGCTCGTGCGTGACCCCGAGGCCACTGTAGACGATCTAATTGATGTGATCAACGAACAGCACCGCTCATATATTCCGTGCGTATATTGTTACAACAAGATTGACGCCGTCTCTCTAGAAGAAACCGACAGACTGGCTAGACAACCCTACTCTGTTGTTGTCAGTGTCTCTGAAGAGCTCGGGCTCGACGACCTTAAAGAAGCTGTATGGGACCAGCTCAATCTCAGACGTGTATTCACCAAGCCCAAGGGCAGCAAACCCGACCTCAGTGAGCCCGTCGTTATCAGGGCCAAGCATTCTACCGTCGAGGACGTGTGCAACTCTATACATCGAGATTTTAAAGACAAGTTCAAGGCTGCCATGGTTTGGGGCACCAGTGTCAAACATAGTCCGCAAAAATGTGGTCTGAGCCATCAGCTCAATGATGAAGATGTCGTAAGTTTATTTACAAAATAGATAGAGAACAATATCATTTGCGCAGCTTGAGCTTTTCTAGCTCGTGCTTGGCTTCATTAATCTTTGTAGCCAGGTATGGCGATCCACCACGATCAGGATGGTTTAACAACATAATTCGTCGGTGTGTATCCTTGAGTTTTGCCTGGGTGAGTGTGGACTCGCGGAGGTTCAGAATCTGAAGCGCCTCTTTTTTGTTCATTTTATCTGCGAAACCGCCCTTGTAGAAGCCTTTGGGCCCTGTTTTGGAGAACGCCAGCTTCAGCGCATACAGAGTACCGGCGGCACCGATGCCACATGCAAACGGATGCTCTTTAATGTATTCGGCGATGCTCGACATTGTCTAAACTGCTCCGAGAAACACCGGTCAATCTACTGAAGGTGATAATTTCCACCCAGAGCTGATGGGATGATGAGCTTATTCAGAAGTTTTTTTTTTTTTTTTTTACTTTTTGGGATAACCTCCAGGTGCTGAAATATATTTTTCATCTCTTTCGGGCTCTTTCCTTAGGTCTTGGCAGGCGATCTCAACCCAACGTCCTGATCTCAATTTGTTGATAGAAATACACAAAAATGCGGATTGAGACGTGCCATTTCTGCTCGTCACCCGTCTACCCGGGCCACGGCATCCAGTTCGTGCGTAATGATGCTAAAGTATTCAAGTTCTGTCGGTCCAAGTGCCACAAGAACTTCAAGATGAAGCGTAACCCCCGTAAGCTCAAGTGGACCAAGGCATTCCGCAAGGCTGCTGGTAAGGAGATGGTCGTCGATTCCACTCTTGCCTTCAACCAGCGTCGTCACGTTCCTGTCCGTTACAACCGTGAGCTTGTTGAGCAGACTCTCGCCGCCATGTCGCGCATTGAGGAGATTCGCAAGCGCCGCGAGCTCGCATTTTACAAGAACCGCATGCGTGGCAACAAGGCACGCCAGCTCGAGCTCGATTGGAAGCTTGTCGAGGCAAACCCAGAGCTCTTGCGTCGTCGCGACATCGAGCTTCAAAGAGCTGCCGAGAAGGCTGCTGCTCGCGAACAGGCCGAAGCAGAGTCCGAGGAGGCTTCCAGCGAAGAAATGTCAGATATGGAGGTCGAGGAGTCACAGTCCGAGTCACAATCCGAGGAGGAGAAGATTCCAGTGGTTCTGCAACGCAAGACAAAGCGCAAGGTCCGCGTCTAGTAAATGTATTTATAAACGTTCATTCACTCTTAATATTATTTTGTCTACAATTGAGATTGTTTCGAAATTGAGCTGCCCTGTAGTAAGCCGCGCCAACTATACGCTCTTCAACCACCAACCTCAGGAGGCTCTGAACGCGCTTGGATGGCTCCACGATGCTGGATGTCACGCCTCATCTGCTTCACTCATTAGACCACAAGCTTCCTATTGGAACGGTTGTATCATTCTATGGCCGCGTGGCTAGCCTAACAGAATCTAACCTGAATATTACTGATCTTGTATACACTGATACCGAGGCGGTGCACGTGCTACTCACAAACCTCGCTGAAATTGACTCTGCGGCAGATGAGGGGGTAATTGTATATGTTGTTGCTTCAGTGTCGGAATCCTCCGAGCTCAATGGTCTCGCAGTGTCATGCCCTGATCCCCAGTCTCTGGGTGAAGTCCGCCATTCCATGGCATTTATAGAAGACAGAGCGAGAATGATGCTTGAGATTTTAAAGGCACGGGAGACAAAAATTATATAGCTGAATGCCAAAGTCGAGAAATAAATAAATTCTATAAGATCTAAGTTCGTAGAGCGGGGGCTAGTGTCCAGAATGCGGTGGCAGGGTGAAAGAGTCCCAGATAAGCATCTGAGACATCTCGCTCAAATAGTCATACATCTTAGAGCTCTCCACGGCAGCCGCCGAACCTGCCGGAGAATTGATGGCACTAGTCTCTAATGCCGTGACCTGAGAGGCTCGTCGCGCGGTGTTCACGTAGGCCTGGGGCAAATTCTGAATATCGGCCAAGTCTGGCACCGTGGGTGGCATCGCTCGATTGTAATCAGACCTATGTCCATGGTGTTGCTCTACGCGGCCTGGTGGGTCAAGAGGGGCAGGATCTATATTCAAATGCGGGGATGGTTCAGCAGAATGCGACCCCGCCAGTGTCTCGGAGAAGGCCAAGTTGACAGTGGGAGCTGCAGCTGGAGCTGGTAGGAAAATAGAGGCATCATCAGTACCAGGATCTATCTGTCGCGAGCCAGAGCGGGAATGAGGATGGCTCATTCGGGGGCCGTAGACATCAGCAATATTTGGAGGGGTTGTATAGTGAGGCGGCATCACCGGCAAGCTAGCGTTCACCATCCCAAACCTTTTGGCCACGGAGCCATCATGGTGTAGGTCGGCGTCTGCCTCTTTCCGCTTGCGAAGTAATTCGTTCACGTTATCAACAATCCGTGTCTCCATTGCTGGAGTCTGCCTCTTGAGGAGGTCTAGAGTGACACTGGACATAAGTCCCAACGACTCGTAGCACCAGTGAGCTGCATGGCACTCGGACTTGAGGCTAGCAATGACTTCAAGCGACTGTTTGATGAGCTCCTCGAATGGGCCTAGGTTGAGAGCTCCATGCAAACTCTGGGTCTGGTGGAGGACGTACAAGCAAGAGGCAGCTGCCTGGAATATGTTGTGAGTCGACACCCACGAATAGTTGAGAAAACCGCTGGTGGATACTTTGACATAGGTTTCAAGAATCTTTATGCCAGCACCAAGGGCGATGCTCATGTCCTGCTCGCTGGGGTGAGGTCTTGCGGGACTAACACCATACAGCAGTAGCAATGACTGATGATAATTCAGATCAAAGAACAGCGGACTGACCTCGAAATTGTAAACGTGAGTATCACGAGGAAGATTGTCATGCCAATACTCAAGTTCGGACGCCAGGGACTCGCGGAGTTGGATGATGGCGTGGCTTTCATTGGGAAGTCCCGCACGGCTGCCTGCATCAGCGCGATCATAGAAATGGTATTTAATCTTGTGCTGAATGCGCCTGATCCGGATCATGTAGTAGGCCACCCACTTATAGCTTGGCCTTGGTGGAGCATGCTCAACCGACTTGCCTGGCAAGAGATAGCTGTCATCAGCCATAGAGAACAAGGGAACACTGATATAGTCGTCGTCTAACGCGGTAGGTCGTCCAAGATACATGGAGACCTGTCTGTCAAGAGCATATGTACACCAGAACAACCGCCTGCCCATGTCCAATATCAGCGGGTCGGCTTCGTGCCGATTACCAGCAGCAGTGAACATGCGCTCCTCGTTGTGCAGACCCATCTCTATGCACATGCGCATGGATGTGCCAACAACAAACCAAACACCAGGATGGGCGGGACGCATCAAGCTGTACACACCGAGTAGCAGCAGCGATTGGAGCACCATAAACCGATTTGACGAGCTAATGACGTGAGTGTAATGCTGCATAGCCGTGTGATGAAGTCGCATAGCGAGTCCTGTGGACTCTGAGTCGAGGCCGCGGTGCATACAAGCCACACCAATGGCAAAAGCCTGGAACAAAAAGTACAAACACTTGCGGATCCGTGGCTCAGGAACTGCTGTGAGACTGCCTCCAATATCCAAAAGACGGCGATAAAATGTGCCAGTGTGAGGCTCCTCATCAGTGCGCTCGAGAGCCATAACGGTGTGTTGGGCCGCGAGGTTGAGATTCGAACTGATGCAGCCGTATATAGGCTCAAAGAATTGCTTGATAAATTGCTCGCGATGGAGAATGGGCATCTGTGGATTTGATCGCGTGAAGTATGATTGGAGGTATTCCTCTGCTTGGCGTTTTGAGGGCAACGGCTCTGACGAGACCTGGCTCGGGTTCTTTGCAGATAGCGAAAACGCAGCAGCCTGCGCATCTTGTTCACCTTCGCCCGAGGGAACCGCACCAGGCGACCGGGTGGAAGTCTTTGTGGAACCAGATTTAGCCGAGGACTTGGAGGCAGTTCCTTTGGGAGATGTAGTCGTGGCATCACCAGTGCGAGAGTTGGGCGACGCCTGGGCTGATTCGTCGTCTTGCGAGACACCAGGAGTTCCACTCTTCTGTGGCACCGTGATCGGCCCCAATTTCGAAACGGTACTCGCAGGATATTTACGGCCCTCCTTGGCGAGTTGATCATGGAGCACGTCGTTCATAATGTGTCCAAAAATCACACCTGAGGTGCCGCCTAAAAAGGTGTTACCACCTTCATCACTGTAAACAGTGGAGACATCCTTGACTGTGCGTTCTGCGAGTTCTTTCTCGAGTTCCTTTACACGTTTCTCTAAGTGTGCCAGATAACTTCGCGGCACAACACGGCCAGAGGATGGATCCTTGGTTAAACAGGGATGGCCAAGCTTTTCGCAGGACTTACACTTTGGGAATCCGCGATCACAGCGGATCTTACGGGTACGGCATCTCAAGCAGGCGGTAGTGCCGCTACGGGACTGTTCATCTTCGTCAATCTCCATTTAGTTTGTGTCACCTGCTTTTTGATAAGGCCTGACAGAAGTGTCAAAATGCACACAGAGTGGCGGCGTCGAGTCGGTAGAATCGGCAATGTATGTGACTGGCTTAGTGACAGGAGGCCAAGATCAACGACGTTTAAAATTCACGGCTCTTGGGGCGCAATCAAACAAAAGAGTCTGTGAGATCCCAAAAGAGCTTTGGTATAGTGAACGAACCCCACTATCAAGTCTGCACTAGTAGTTTGCAAATAAACAGTGAGAGCCTGAATCCACAAGAAAGTGTGGCAAAAGAAAGCAAGTTCAAATAATAACCACAGAGAGCGGGCTGGCGGCAAACGGCGATCCGAGCGTGAGCAGCTGGGACTACTAACTCGAATTCGTGGGGAGAGAAGGACGGCGAGCCAGGCTGATGATAGTTTGACCGGGCGTGCCCTTCTAGAAAGAGAACGGTTGTTGGTGAGAGTTGCTGCTGGCTAGTTGCAAGGAGCTTGCAAATTTAGAGAACCCCCCAATCCAGTAGAAGTATTGCCTGTGTATATATCCTTTGGCGATGACACCCTTTTTCAACCAAGCTCTGAAAGGGCACAGTGCTACCCCTTCCTCAACCACCCTTGGCAGACCATCAAGCTTTTGGGAGTTTATGTCGAGTATTTGTCATTGCATGTCGGAGGCCTGAATCGCACGCTAGATTCCAATGTAAGGTAAGGGGGGAGCAATTGTGGGGGCGGCGAGCTTGAGCGCTAGGGGAAGGAATTACAGATCACGTGCCTCACTAAGTCCCTGCGAATCCCTAAGTCACGATAATGCAAGTTTGCCATGAAGCGCAATGCAGGGTATGGGGTCATGTCACATGGAAAATTATGACGGGGATTGAGATAGAATATAGATCCGAGGTTATTGGTAGGGCTAAAAGCACAAAGATAAGGATTTAATCTAGTATTACACCACGATCTCATATCAGAGCCCTGACGACCGCCCTCCCGCTGCACCCCTGCAGGGACCCCCCTTTTAGAGATTTCCACCACGCCGTGCAACGTCGCACTGCCATTCTAAAAATGAGGCATTTTCAATGCAGCTGTGTGCTGAAATGCCGCATCTTCCATGGCGATTTTCCACCTATTTTGGCTACGAAAACAAAAGCACCCCAACCGAGAAAGGGGAAAAAAGGCCCCTGGCTTTGGGAGTTGTGGATGTCGACCCCCCGTCCCCTTCCCCTGGAACGGGCTCGACGGCTCCGTAGGCAGGAGCGTGCTTCGTGTCCTTCGTCTTACCTGAGTGTGAACAATCAAGTTGACGTGAGTCTGATCGCTAATGCTAACTAGTTTTTATCCGATGCAAATCATGTGTTTCACACCAGCCAAACGTCCGTGGACCTCATGTCAGGTTCGCCCGCAGGACATTCACCCGCAGGAGGGCCTAACCACTGACTCTCGCTAGAAGACCAGGGCACACACCCATTTACGGGAGGGTTTGCGACATTTTGACATCCTAGACCAATTTCAGCTCCAGCCAATTGCATGTGCAGTACCCACGCACCTGTGTGCATTAGTCTCTCGTATCGGACTCGCGCATTGCACAATAATCCTCCATAGCGGCATACTTTATGCCCGCTTGTTTAGATGCTGCTGCATCTCCACGAATCCACTGCGTCAGCCCAGCCCTCCTCTAAGCGGTCCGCAAACCGGCCACCTACCCCAGTGAACTTAGCAGCAGTAAACACGGTTAGGCCCACCACCACCTAGAGGCATGGCACGTAAAAACCGGTTGCTCTGGTCACACACACAAATGATCCGCAGCTCGGAAAAATGCTTGTATGGCCATGTCTTTCTACCGTTGCCCGTTATCTCTCATCGCATTCCGTGCACTTCTTTGCACATCTGTGCCGATCCTCTTGCCCTAGCTTGTTAACAAGAGTCACCACCATATCACATCACCACTACCACTACCATAGGCCCCCCGCGGGTCACAAAGCTTATTGCCTACGACACTTGATATTGACAGCCTACTCCGCCTATGACCGTTCGATAGCCGCGATATATTTAGGCACCGTACTCACGAGGCCGGTGACGCAATTTCTCCCCGCCAAAAAAACTCCCAACCGCATAGGGGGGGGACAGGTCCATACCCACATACAAATGTACTATTCGCACTATTCGGGTCGCGTAGCAACGCGCGAGGGCTTCGATCGTGAAAAATATCAACAACCAAGTGAACAAATCAAAGTTTTAGGCTTGATCTATTTCCTATTGCTACGACGACAGATTTTCTTGAAGGATCGTCATCAACACCGGACCGCCGACTTGATTCGTCCTGTCAGATTAGAGGTTCTTCCTCCATTACTGATAAATTATTTTTCTCAATTTCACACCTCTACTCTAAACCCCTTTCCATCCTATCCTATCCCCCTTTCCCCTTGCGGGGTTCTGATTAAACCGCTCTCCACTTGGGCCCAGTGCCCTAAAATCTAGATGTCGTTAGCGATCGGGCTCAGTGCATGTCTGATTGTGTGGTATGTGTGTGTCCATCTCGTACGACTGCTGGGATTCGTGATGCACTGCAAACGCGTCCTTATAGTATCACGACCGACCATTGACACAAAGTCCGAGCTCGGCGTATCAATTTTGAGACCCATGAAAGGTGCAGATGAGCATCTTTACACGTGCTTGCGATCGGCGTTCGTGCAGACGTATACCAATTTCGAAATTCTGCTCTGCGTCGATAAAGAGTCCGACTCGTCGGTACCAACTGCCCGCCGGTTACTCGCGGAGTTTCCCTCCGTTAATGCCAGGATTTTGGTTGGGGCCGACGTCTATGGACCTAATCCTAAAATCAACAACCTCCACAAAGGATATAAGCAGGCTGCGCACGATATTGTATGGGTGCTGGACTCAAATGTCCATGTTGCCCCGGATGCTTTGGCTCGGGCTGTGCCGTTCTTCCAGCCAAAGATAAGTTTGGTGCATCATTTGCCCATGGCGGTCTCGTTTGGCACCGGCACTGGTGAGCGCTTAGAAGAAGTATACATGTCCACTGCTCACTCGGTGTTTTACACTGGCATCAACAGCGTCGGCATCGCCGCTTGTATCACCGGAAAATCGAACTTGTATAAACGCTCAGAGCTCGATAGGGCTACGGGTGCGGCTCCTGGCGCTGGCCTCAGTCATTTTGCCAAGTACATGGCCGAGGATCATATGATCGCAGAAACACTCTGGGCTGCCGGCGGCCGCACCGCCATGGCCCCTGATGCTGCTGTTCAGCCCCTGGTTGCTGGCTTGAGTCTGAACGACTTTGTGAGCCGCCGCGTGCGTTGGGTTCGACTTAGAAAGTATATGGTCACTGCAGCTACGCTCGTCGAGCCCTCCACGGACTCGTTCTTTGCGTGCCTGTTGTGGGTCCTTGGGGTGTATGGCCTTGGTTATACCACTGGTCTAATTCAGTTGATGGCCGTTCATTTTGCTCTGTGGACCGGCCTCGACTATGCCAACTATTGGCTCCTTCAAAAATACGTGCCTCGATCTTGGCCCTACAGAAGCCGGCCGCTGGCGGTTTGGCTTTTCACCTGGGTCTATCGTGAAGCACTAGCACTACCTCTCTGGCTATGGGCGATGAGTGGTCGCAGCATAGTCTGGCGCGGTAAGCCATTCAAAATTCGTAGAGACCTCGTGGCTGAGGAAATTGTAAATTAAGTTAGATGTAAAACCAAAAAAGCTACTTAAAGGTTAGAAGGGTAAAGCACCTCGTCGAGGTTCTCAAACGTCTCCTTGATGCTACGAGCAGCAACGAAGCGGGTCAGCAGGTGCTGACTGCCTGCCTTGTCGTCAGTGCCGGACTTGCGGGCACCACCGAACCACTGCTGGCCAACAACAGCACCAGTCGACTTGTCGTTAATGTAGAAGTTACCAGCGCTGTTCTCGAGCGCACTAGTGAGGTACTCGATAGTCTCGCGGTCCTGGGCAAAGATAGAGCCAGTAAGTCCGTAGGTCGTAGTCTCGTCAATCAGCTTCACAGTCTCAGGAAGCTTGGCATCATCGTAGACGTAAACAGCAAGCAGAGGACCGAAGTATTCGGTAGACATGATCTCGTGCTTGGGGTTCTTGGTCACGAAGATGGTAGGCTCAATGTAGTAGCCGGACTTGTCGGAGTGAGCACCGCCAGTCAGAAGCTCGAGCTCAGAGTCGGACTTGTGGGCATCAATGGCCTTAGAAACCTTGGCAAAGGAGCGGTCGTGGATCACGGGGCCCATGAAACTGGTGAACTCATCGGTCTTAAGGGAGTTGCCCTGGGTCAGGTTCTTGGTCTCGCTCACAAGCACCTCCTTGAACTCGGGCCACTTGGACTCGGGCACGTAGATACGTGAGGTAGCAGAGCACTTTTGGCCCTGGTACTCAAAGGCACCGCGCACCGTAGACTTGGCGGCGTGGCCAATGTTAGCAGTGTTGTGCACAAGGTGGAAGTTCTTACCACCAGTCTCACCAACAATGCGAGGGTATGAGCGGTATTTGGGCAAGTTGTTGGCAATCTTCTGGTAAAGAGACTCGAACACCTGGGTCGAGCCAGTGAAGTGAAGACCAGCAAAGTCCTTAGAGCCAAGAACGGCCTCAGTAACCTCCTCAGCAGGGCCAGGCACGAAGTTGATGATACCGTCAGGAACGCCGGCCTCTGTGAAGATCTCCTGGACAAGGTAGTTGGAAAGCACGGCATTGGCGCTTGGTTTCCATACCACGGCATTGCCCATAAGCGCTGGGGCAGCTGTGAGGTTGCCAGCAATGGCTGTGAAGTTGAATGGAGTCACGGCGTAGATGAAGCCCTCCAATGCACGGTACTCGGCACGGTTCCACACGCCCTTAGAGTGTCTAATGGGCTGCTGCTGGTAAAGCTCCTCGGCATACTTGGAATTGAATCGCAAAAAGTCGGCAAGCTCACAGGTGCAATCAATCTCAGCCTGATAAGCGTTCTTACCCTGGCTCACCATGGTTGCTGCGAGCATGTCATAACGGTACTGGCCGGTGATAAGGTCGGCAGCGCGCAAGAACACAGCCGCACGAGCATCCCATGACAACTTAGACCATTTAGAACGTGCAATGAGACTGGCCTCGATAGCCTGCTCGATGTGCGACCGCTCAGCCTGGCTCACGAACGCAACTGGCTTGCCGTCGTAAGGACCAATCTGGGCAAGCTTCTTCTCGGTGAAAATCTTCTTACCTCCAACAACAAGAGGAATTTCAGGAGCGCCGGCGGCCTGGATCTTGGCAATGGCAGCTTGAAGCTTTGTGCGATCTGCAGATCCAGGACCAAAGCCGCGAACGGGCTCGTTCAGGATCTCAGGGATCTTAGGGATCGAAGCAGTGCTTGCAAAACGAACAGACGAGCGAACACCACTGCGAATCATTTTATTTTTCGAGTGTGAAACAAAGATGTTGAAGTTTAGTCGAATCAACTGAAGGTGATCTGATCTGCCCTTTTGAACTATTTATGCAGGGCTAATTTATTGAGCTGCTCTCCTAAGACTTCGATGGAGCAGCGATGTCCCGGCCAGGGGTCCGGAGTAATCTGCTATGAGGCGATGCTTACTCGGGACCCTGTTTCAAGAAAAGTCAGGTCATGTGATATTTGGCTCTCGAGGCGTGCGGGGGATCTGCCACATTGGGGTGTGCTATCGTTATCACTAGCGATAAAGCGATAAAGTTGAGAATTTATTTTCGACGTTGGTTGGACAGGATGGGCACCTTAGACGAAATGAAAAGAATTTTTGCTTGAAAGTTCAAAAAAGGATGTGTTCTAGTTCACTCAGGAATGGCCAGAGGTCCAATTGAAGAACGAGCGATTCAAACATGGCACAAGAAAAACTTTAATGATCTTGAAGGTTCCGCTATGATAATACAAATCAAGCTAAACTCGCTGGGCTCTCAACGCTTCGTGTCGTCGCATACGGCTCGGTTTGAGAAAGAGTCGAGATGACGTCACGTGGCTTACGACCGCCGCAGCTGTAAGTTACAGTGTAATCGCCCCTGTTGGTCACCCCCATGGGGTGCATGGAACGGTAAGTCACATGCGGCGACAATCCTCGGCTCCTGTCCTCTTGTGCCTTGTCTGACATCGACTAAGCACTCAAAAAAACGCTGAAATTATCATCATTTCAGTGTGAAAGAGGCTTAGCGTCGAGTATTCATTCTCTAAATGGTATCACTGGGCCGCTTGCGCCATCGCAGGGATGGTTCTGACTCGGCGGCTACCCACAGCATCGCGCCGCGGCTATCTTCAACAACCAATATAGACAATACTGAACAAGATGCTATTGAAGCTGAAATGAAAGTTTTCCCTATGGTTGTTGCCGTAGATGAAAAGGCTACTGCCGAGAGCTTGAGCAGTTCCTTTACTGGCAAACGCAAACTTGGGACGCTCACTCACAGGGGCCTGAAAGCCCGTCATATCCAACTAATAGGTGTGGGTGGCACGATTGGCACTGCTCTATTCGTGCAGATTGCAAGCTCGCTTAACAAGGGCGGCCCTGGATCGCTGTTTCTTGCGTTCACGTTGTGGTGTATTCCTATTTTATGCTTAACCTTGACGAGTGCCGAAATGATCACGCACTTCCCATTGGCATCACCTTTCACGAGTCTCGCTGGCCGTTGTTTTGACGAAGCAACTGAGGTCATGTCTGGTTGGAATTTCTTTGTTCTGCAAGCAACCCTTGTACCGTTTGAAATCACTTCAGTCACATATATCATTCATTTTTGGCGCGGAGACTTCAACCCAGCATATGTTATAGTGCCCCAAGTTGTGCTATATGTCCTGATAAATAGTGTGTGCCCTGTGCAATACTTTGGGGAGGTTGAATTCTGGCTGTCAATTCTAAAAGTGATTCTTATTGTAGGGTTACTGATGTTCACGTTTGTGACAATGGTAGGTGGCAATCCACTCCATGATGCATATGGGTTCCGATTCTGGAACAATCCTGGAGCATTTGCGTCCTACCTACCAGGTAATTTATCTCTGACTCACACTCCTGGGGCATTGGGCCGCTTTCTGGGGTTTGCAGCTTGCTTCAGCCAAGCATGTTATACCATTTCGGGACCCGACTATGTGTCAATGTGTGCTGGAGAGGCTGTACATCCTCGTAAAATTCTTCCCAAAGCATTCAAAGGTGTTCTTTACCGCTTAAGTGCATTCTTTATTTTGGGGAGTTTGGCCATGGGCATCGTTTGTGCTTCTAACGACCCTGAGCTTCTGACTGCTTTAAACACAGGAGATTCTGGAGCGTCTGGCTCGCCCTATGTTATTGCGATGCAGCGGCTCAAGATTCCCGTTCTGCCTCATATTGTCAACGTGTGTCTTATCGCGTCGGCATTCTCTGCTGGTAACTCTTATTTCTTCTGTGCTTCACGAATGCTCTATGCTATGGCCTTGCGGAACCATGCCCCGCCAATCTTCAAGTGGTGCCTGCCGAATGGCGTACCAATTGCCGCATCAGTGGTGATTATTGGATTCGCAATGCTCTCATTCCTCCAGCTCAGTGCGGAGTCCAACCAAGTTTTGACCTGGATTGTGTCTCTCGGTACCGTTTCAGAGTTGCTCAACTATTGCTTGATGAGCGCTACTTTCCTGAGATTCTATAAAGCTTGCAGAGTCCAGGGCCTAGATCGAAACACCCTTGCCTACAAGTCACCATTCCAACCCTACCTCGCTTGGGTGTCTCTAGTAGCAACGTTCGCAATGATTTGGTTAGCAGGATGGTCAGTGTTTATCAGTGGTAACTGGAGCACCACCTCTTTTGTCCTGAGCTACATTATGATACCTGTTGACATTGTAATCTACGTGGGCTGGAAGCTATGGAAACGCCCCAAACTAAAAACTGCCGAGGAAATTGATCTCGTTTCTGGGCTAGACGAGGTTGACGAACATGAACAATCGCTAGTTTACTCCCCGCCGAGGAACATTTTTGACCGCGCACTGCGGGTTATAGTAGGTGACACATGATCACGCTAAATTTTGCAGAAGCAGCTCCTCAACGAGCCGCTTCCAACCTCACTGTTATCTTCAACAAAGTTCTAACTTATTTAATACCTATTAAACCTTTTGATTGATTTCATCATACGAGAACAGTGAACAGTACTTCAGTTATGTACATGATCTGTACAACATGTAACTTGACGTCATAGCATCACGTGCGCACACTCTGCTGGCTGTTCATGACAGTAAGCAGCCGCGTCACCCTTTCCATCTGGCGGCTCGCTCCCCTGCGCCTAGCTTCCCCCCTGTTACAGTTCGTCGCGTGACTTTAAGGGGCTGCCCAATTGGTCGCTCGATATTCTCTAGAATAACAATGGAGAACTCAGAGGGCTATACGTCCCTCGACTCACGCGTTCCACCGCCTGGTACCCATGTCTTGAAGCTCTCGCGAGCGAGGGAGATCATGTCGGCTAGTGCTTTCGTAGTTGTTGTTGCGGCCTTTGTTGGCCAAACGGCTCTGCTCGGAAACATTGCCGACAATGGCTACCAGAAACCTTTGTTCACAATGTACATTACGCACTCGTGTATGACACTATTGCTACCACTTCAGTTTGTAGTCTTATGGGCTATCAAGCCTGGTCAGTCGTGGCCGCACTTTTATCAGAAACACACGGCTCATTTGAAACATACAGCATACCAAATCACCGCTTTGAATGGCCCTGTTGGCATGCCGCCATATAAATACTTTTTATGGGTTGCTGCAATCCTGAGCGTCTCTCTTAACGTTGCTGGCGCGTCATGGTACATTGCAGTTGGTCTCACATCGACAGCAGTTGTTACGGCTATCTACAACTGCTCTGTATTCTCTGCATACTTGTTTTCAATGTGGCTTTTGAAGGAACGGTACTCGAATATGAAATTTGCCAGCGTTTTGGCCAGTGTTGTAGGTGTCATCATTATCACCTTCGCTGGTGGAGATTCAGAGGGCGAGCAGTCGGAATACTCCCACGAAACTCTAGGCAATATCATTATCGCTGTTGGCACTATATTGTATGGACTCTATGACACGCTCTACAAAAAGGTGGCCTGCCCTCCCCAGGAAGTCTCCTCAAAGAAACAGGCGGCGTTTGCAAACTTCACCGGATCAATAATCGGGCTCGGGACACTCTCCCTCATGTGGCCAGTCCTTATTATTGCTCATGTGTTTGGATGGGAAGAATTTGCCCTTCCTCCAAAGATTCTTCTTGGCCAATGGATCGCATCAATAGCATGCAATGTCGCATTCAGTGGTGCGTTTTTGATATTGATGTCGCTGACCTCTCCAGTCCTCGGTTCTGTTTCCTCAGTTATCGCTACTTTTGTCGTGCCGATCATCAATTACTTTTTGTATGGCCGGGGCCTTTCTTGGGGAGAAGTTATTGGCGGTTGCATTGTCATGGGTGCGCTCTTGGTGATGATTGTGTCGAGTAAAGAGGATTTTGAGGAAGAAAGCTAGGACACACTTCCTTATTTATTTATTAATGGACATAAAACAATATGACGCCTTCTTGGTAAAGGAAGACAATAAAAAATGATCTAATTGAGAATAAGCGGCTCCACACTGTAACGAGGTATGGTAGTTGCCTCCTTGGCTGCAAGTGCCTGCTTCTGTTTCTTTAGCTTCTGCTTCTTCACGTCGCCTGATCCGACCACACTCACGATCTCCGATGGCTTATCGTAGATGCCAAGAGACTGGAATGCGTCTACGAGCACAGCGTCGGTGCGAGACAAGGTACTCGCATACTCGATTTCACTGTTAGTGCGGGCCAGCAGTCGCTTAACGAGCTCTGCATCCCAACCGAGCAGTCCAATTGAGTCCACAAGAGCAAGTACAAGCGGCCATGCGTCGGAGCGTTTGCTGAGTCTCTCCACCAGCGGTTGTAGGGCACTGAGGGAGCGTACACCCTTGAAGGCCTGGCGGATAGCATCTAGAATCTGCTGCTGTCCAAACTCCTCGACTAGTCTAGTGACTGCGTCGCCAAAGATATCGGCATCAGCATTGAGGAGAGACACAACGAGATCAACCGGGTCGATCCCTGGAAGAGTGACAACAGCTTGCCTGTACAATCTTGGACGCTTCGACAATGCCTTGAACAGAGCTCCATTTCTGAAGACAGCCTCAGCATTAGGGAAGAGAGGGTGTGTAAGGAAGTAAGTGAAAACGCCTTGGGGAACAAACGGCCTGTAACGCAGGTGCCCACGAGGGGTGATTCCGAAACAGAGCCTAACAGCCCTGCGCACGAGCTCAGCGTCCGCATCTCTATCAGTTTCTTCGTATACCAAATCATCAGCTTCAGACGCCTTGGAGTCGTCCCAGGTAAGTGTCCGCGACTTGAGGTAAGTGACAATACGGGAGAAGCCCGCCCCGTCCTGCGCCTCGGCGCAGGCAGTGAGAGCGTTCAAAACAGCGCGATTTTCCGACTGCGCAGCAGCGACCTGCGCTGCTGCTGTCTTGCGGAACTCCTTTGAGGACGGGCCAAAAATCTCTGCGAGTCCGAGGGACCACTCATTCGACTTTGCGGAGTTGCCATCAGCCGATTGAATGCCTTTGCCCAGGGACTCTAATAAAGTTCCCATGGTTGGGGAGACACCGAGTCCAACCACTTGAGTGCCGCCGAGGATCGCAACAGCTGCGGAAGCGGACTGGGAATATGACAATAGTCGTACATCTGACTCGAGGGCTACTCGCGAAACTTCGGAATCAAATGTGCAGTCAAGTTGAAGTACAAGCCCGTTAGGGAAGGACACGAGAGCATTATTATTTGGTAGAGCCACGACTCCAGTAGGCTCGCCGCTCAGGGTAATGGTCTTTTTGAGTTGCACGTCTGGCAATGAGTATAAATACAGGCTCGAATTCTGCTTGCTGGCAATGTACAAAGTACTGTCTTGAGTGCTCTCTGCGAACTTTAAGCTCTCCACAGATCCGATAACCGTTTGGGAGATCTTTGATTCAAGCAAATCCGAGAGTCCAGTTCTACGGAAAGAAACGGTGGAAACAATCAGGTTGTCGGTATCGTCGGAGTCTGTGCGTAATAATAACGCGGTGCTAGCATCAACCAGCGAGGCAAACACAATCTTTACGGACTTGTTCGACGATGAGGATTCTTTGGACCAGAGCTCAGTAAGTTCTGATGTCGTAAAGGCCGCAATCGTGGCATTCCGGTAGATCACAACAAGATAATCGTCAATGGCGTATAAATCAGCAATTTCGTGACTGACTTCCTTGTGTGCACCTGAGATTAGTCTCAAGAAGAACTTGCTACGTTCTTTAGTCGCATATGCGAGTGGGGTACCATTGGATTCGGCCACAGCAGTGACAATGCTTCCTGGGGCTACGGAGTGTGCGCTGAGCACCTGTGGTGGGCGCAGGGACACGCTGCTGATCGAACTATGAGAAACACCCAAGCAAATCACCTCATCTCCAGCAATTACTGTTTCTCCGCTCTTGCCAGAGGGGACACTTGGCAAACTGAGAAGCTCAAATGGCGGCGAGATCATGCTGCACTGAGCTCACCGTTGACCGTGGTTCAGGAATTTTGTGAAATTTCAGAGCTGCTTATTTAATTTAATTTTCCTGAAGTCTGGTCACGTGTTTACACATTTTACTTTGGGCTTTAACAATGTGCGTTTAGGATCCCTCTCCCCCGCCTTCAAAATAAAAAATTAAAAGTGTGGAGGTAGCACACACATTACCGTGAGATAAGTCAAAGTGATGGTCTTGGAAGCACATAAGTGCATGTGGGATCGTTGTACTCGGCTGGTTACTACATAACTGCATCAAGAAGTGTGCGTTAGCGTTGCTGCGTTGCCGAGAAGGAATGTGCAAGCGACAAAGAGGTCGCATACATATGTACTTGTTTGTAGTATACCTAGCTAATGAAATGGTTTTGTTACGCTTTTGACTTTTGGCGTGATAACTGGCTACTCACGCTATACAACATACCCGCGAATGTCAAAATGGTGGGTTGTCATACATCTCATCTCGGGATAGCGTAAACGCACCCATCAGGTTTATGCATACTATATATTTAGGCCGGGTCGGCTTGGTACTGCTGATGTCCAGGGGTGTTTCCGTCACTACCCGTTGACCGTCAGGTATATATCGGAACCCCGACTGTCGAATGAGCAGAGCGATTTTTTTTACCGTGTATTATATCAAGGGTTTCGTTTAAAGGCTCTCGAGAACGGCCCTGGCTGTGGGTCCGTTCCTTTTTTCGCGCTCTGTGCAGCAAATTTTGCGACGATCTTTCTGCTGGTAATCGCGAGCCTTGTCAACAAAAGGAAGGAGGCCCGGATAGGAGGTGTGATGAGGTGCGGCTGAGCATTGAGACTGGGCCACTAGAGCTGACATCATGGCTGGACCTCTTGGCGCAAGCCAACTCTGTGACGAGAAAGAAATCGATTGGCGAAAGAAATCGAGGGCCCCGACTCCATGCAGATACCAAGAAAAAAAAAATCTAAATCTATCCCAGATTCGAACCCCATAGGGAGCATAGGGAGCGGTCCTTGCCCACTACTACAAAATATGGTGAGCCCCAGGGGGGGTTCACGGCTTACCCTTACCCTCCTAACGTGTGCTGATGGTTTACATAATACAGTTATATCAATCTCATCTATTATCGGGAGGGCCCAGTGTTTTTGCAGCCTTGAGAGACTTTATGACTGGCGTGGGGCTGGAATGTTTACGTCGAGACTTTAAAAAGATGAAGAATAACTGCTCATGCTCCTTACACATCTCTATCTAGTGCGCTACTTTACCGAGAAGCCGATTCTCCACGGGAATCTATCCGATCATCTGCTGACATACTGAGTCGTCATGCAATTATTGGCCGGATGATTTAGATGATTAATGATTTCATGCACTCATTGGCTAGTCGATTAAGATGAATAATTAGATCATGCAATATCCTAGCAGCTTGTGGGAGAGTGGGAGCTGATGTCACTGATATTTTTTTTTTTCACCTACCCTTTAGACAAGGGGTGTGCATGTATTGGCAGCCGCAAAACTGCCTAAATTAGTACACCGACATTCACGGCACTATCTCAAGTTCAAACTAGATCAAAAGTTCGTCCAGACCATATCAACTAGATAAGTCTTCCGCTTGCTAGACTCTTGCTCCCGCAGCATATGCCTTATATGGGCTGCGTATCCGCAGGTGCCCCGAGGAGGTTCGACATCCCAAAAGAGCCCCAGGCCGTGTAATGTCATGCAGGCGATACATTGCATCTGAGTGGCTATTACTAAACCGGTTCCGAGAAGGTGCATGGATATATTGACCGTCTATCAAAATGGCTTGAGTCGGGCGCTAATTTTCGTCCTGGTCCCCCTACCATGTCATGCAGATGATTGCCAGTATTTTATTGAACCAAGCAGCATAGATTTCGGCAACCTGTCTTTGCTTCATATGTAAAGCAGGTTAGACGAGTTACCTGCTTGCCCCAGATAAAGCCTGGATGGAAAGGTAGTAGATGCTCAACCACATACAATCAAACGGGCCGTGGGAGAGCCGTGGCCGTTTGAACTGGCGCCATCGAATTGAGTTAGGTCATATAAACCGTACGACTTAGCACGAGCCTGATTGGTACAAGGGGGCATTATGCATAAGTCGAGGCTGAAAGGAGGGCCCATTGGGGCCGCTGTCTAGGCCGCACAAGCGGGTTGGGAAAATCTGTGTTTAGCGTACATAGATTATGGGGTTAGGTTTTGATCTCAATCTTTTGCATGAAAAAGTAGCTAGTTTGTCACCTCTCACGACCTTTCCGCGTGGCATATATAAAGTCAGCTCGTTTCCCAGAAGATCTCTTTTTCGCTAGATCTTTGAGATTTGATCAGACACACAATGCGCGTCCTAGCCCTGGCTATTACCGTGTTCGCCTTTGTCTTCACTCCTGTAGCCCAGGCTGAGAAGGCTATCACACCGGCAAATGATGTGTATAATCCTGCCTGTAACGGTTATCTCAGTACCGCCTTTAAATGGACAGCTCCCAAGTGCAAGGGCCTGAAGAAAGCGAAGCTTACTGCTTGTCTGTGTAGTGTAGACCCTTTCGTTGAGACTACTGTCGGTTGTATTGATGTGGCCACTAGCGGTGAGAAAGACGAGGCCAGAATGAAGCTTCTTCGTGCGGCTGCATATAAATCTTTGATCAAGACATGCAAGAAAGAGGGGCTCACGCTAGACGTTGTTAAAGAATACCACGCCAACACAACAGATCTCAAGCCTTACCCTGGCTCCACCGCTCCCTTCGGTAAGTGGAAGGCCACCAAAGCCTTCTTGGTGAGCAAGAAGGATGCGGATCAGGTCGTCAAGGCCTACAACTACAACCAGGATGCTAATCCTCGTGCTGCTAGATTCGGCGGTTACACGCTCGTTTACTGGGCTGGCGTTCTCTTGATTCGTGCTATCATCCACTGGACCAACGTCCTCTTCCCGAGAAGTCGTCACGCTGTTGATAACAAATTCTTCCGTGCTGTGCGAAGTCAAATCACTATGCCCGCCCTAGTGGGCACCGCCCATTCTAGGGCGCCCAGGTTGTTCCGCTTTTTCACCTTGAACATTCCTACCCGTGAGCAGTTCCTATTGATCGTTGGATTCCTAGGCGTGAACGTCGGTTGTATCTTCGGCCTCAGACTGGTGAACCCTAACTTCAAGTATAACAACAACTGGGGTCTCAACTTCAGAACTCATCTTGGCAAACGTGCTAGCTACATCAGTCTTATGCAGCTTCCAGTCATGATGCTTTTCGCAGGTAGAAACAACTTCTTGCAATGGCTGACAGGATGGAGCCAAGACACATTTGTTGTCTTCCACAAATGGGTTGCCCGTATCATATTCTCTAACCTCCTCATCCACATGATCTGCTGGAGTATTCAGCGCAGCGTTCAGGGCCGCTATGGTGAGATGTGGAGTACCCCATACTGGAACTGGGGCGTTGTGGCCTTCACCTTCTTGATGGTCTGCACAGTCATGTCCGTTCACGCTTTCCGCCGCCTCAGTTATGAGTTCTTCCTTCTCCTTCACTGGATCGGAGCGATCTTCTTCCTGGTTGGCGCATATTGGCATGTGCTTAAAGTCGGCAACGAGGACCTCAAGTACTTCTATGCCGCATGGGCTGTCTGGGCTTTCGAACGTGCAGTTCGCGTCGTTCGCATCTTCATTGCCAACCCGCTTGCCAAGGCGCACGTTTCTCATGCTGACGATGTCATCGAGCTCTCTATTGACTACAGCAAGTTTTGGAAGATTCGTGCGGGCCACTACGCGTTCATTCACGTTCTTCAGCCACTGTTCTTCTGGGAGTCGCACCCTTTCTCACTCACTGTTGGAATCAAGGAAGGTGAGCAGAAGCAGATCAAGCTGTTCTGCCGTGTTAAGGACGGCATGACCAAGCGCACTCTCAAGAAGGCAATCAGCGCTGGCGGTAGCTTCGACACGTATGTTTGGATCGATGGACCTTACGGATACTCCCACAACCTTTGCAAGTTCCAGAACCGCGTATTCCTAGCTGGTGGAATTGGTATCACCGCTCCATTCTCATACATCCAGCAAATTCTTAATGAAAATTCCGCACCAGGTGAACGCCTTACACTCTTCTGGGCTATCGCTGACGAGTCCCCTCTCACATGGTTTGCTGAGCAGCTTGAGTTCATGGCTAAGCACAATGTGAACGTGAACGTATATATTGGAGGCTCACCGACCGAAGTTGAGCCCTCGTTGGCCTCAGCATCTCGAGTCCCCGCTGGCGTGATTCAGGACAATAATTCCGGTATCTCACAATCTCGCGCTGGCTCGAGTGAGGGAGATTATCCCAACGAAAAGAAGGCCGATCCCTTGACATTCACAACAGATATGGGCGTTGCTGGCTCTATTAAGCACTTCTATGGCCGTCTTGACACTACTGCGGTCGTTAGATCTAGTATCGAGAAAACCGATGGCTCTATGTCCGTGCTTTGCTGTGGCCCTGGTAGTATGAATGACCAGTGCCGCGCCGCTGTTGCTAAGGAGCTCGTCCATGTCCAGCACTACGTTGAGTACTTCGAGGAGAGCTTCAGCTGGTAAGCCACGAATAGAGAACGACTTAAACGATTTGCTACGAACACTCACGAAAGTGATAACTACATAACGAACTAATAATATCCCAGAGTTTCAAAGCACCCGAGTCTTTTTGGTTGAATGGATCGATCGAAGAAGTAGATACCGTCCTCTGGATTCTGAGACCAATACCTGAACCGAAGCTTGGCTTGGTGGGTTGCGAATAGTAGTGAAGTCGAGGCTATCCATTGGGTACACCCTACAGCAGCCAGATCGCGACTCTTAGTAGAATCGTCCGTATCCGCCTGTCCAACCGTCACGCTAGACTAGATCCCCCCCCCCCCACGCTAG